>JAFMOD010000506.1:749526-769190 GCA_019802435.1 Corydoras maculifer
TAAAAGACTTGCAGCTGTAATTGCAGCAAAAGGTGGTTCCACAAAGTATTGACTCAGGGGGGCTGAATAATTTTGCACATCGCACTTTTCAGTTTTTTATTTGTAAAAAAATTGTTGATTCATGTATAACTTTCATTCCACTTCACAATTGTATACCATTTTGTGTTGGTCTTTCACATTAAATTCCAGTGAAATATATTTATGTTTGTGGTTGTAATGTTACAAAATATGGCAAAGTTCAAGGGGTATGAATACTTTTGCAACCCACTGTATATATACTATTATTAATATATTGTCTTCGGGGTGGCCACAAACCAGAGATGACATTCTAGTCTTAATTTTGAGATCCATATCATGTTTTTTTTCCTTCTTCAAATCATTATCAGATTTATTTTCATTCATTCATTATCTCCCGCTTTATCCTCTATTAGGGTCGCGGTGGGGTTCCCCATGCCCATCCAGGGGAGAACCTCTCGGGTGCTGGGCAGATAGACCCAGAACAGGGCGCCAATCCATCGCTGGGCACACACTCACTCACACAGACACACTCTATATGGGGCAATTTTTGAGAATTCAATTGACTTAATCCATGTTTTTGGACTGTGGGAGGAAACCGGAGAACCCGGAGGAAACCCACGCAGACACGGGGAGAACATGGAAACTCCACGCAGATGGGGATTCGAACCGGGAATCCCTAGCGCTGAGAGGCGAACGTGCTAACCACTAAGCCACCGTGCCGCCATTATCAGATTTAGCACAGATGCACAATTAAATGATTAAATGTATTAATGAATGAATTAAGACTGCACTTCTAATGTTTATTTATTTTTTTTTTTAAGCAATATAAATTTTTGCCCTTTTTTTAGGGCCATGTAAAAATAAAAGTATACTGAAATTTAGGGGTATATGTTATTATTTTTAGGAGTTATAATGCATCTGTGTTTGGAGGGTGAGAAACCACTCTATAAGAAAGCACTAGTGAGGGAGGGAAGTTGGGAGTGGTATGAGTCATTTAGGCGGGACCGTTGTCTTTAACAGGAAGTAGACCAAGCCTTAATATCTCTCCTGCGTAGCCTGTTCGGATCCACTGATAAGTTACATTTTCGACTGTATGAGTAGGTGGTAATGTCTGCCTGCAGGGGATTTTCCATGGCATGAGTGTTGGCGACAGGTGCGACCTGGAGAGCTGGGGCTGGACTGTGCTGTGTGTATTGTTCTACTTTTTGACTTCTTTATAGATTATATGGAACACAGTGTACATTTTTAAAGTTTTCTATTCTGTTTGCCCAGAGGGGTTATTGTTGCAGTTCAGAAGCACTCCAGAGAGTTTTTGCAGCATTATCTAAATTTGCTGTTCAGTTAGCCCTGACCAGTTGGCTGTGTTACAGCTGTCTACGCAAATGCAGTAGGCCTCTAGCAATCAGAATGGCTCCAAAGTTCAGGCGCATGAACACTATGATTGTTCCAAGAGAAATTGCAGTTGGTGGGTTTATGAATAGGTTTTTTTTCCCCCTTTCCTCTCTGGAAACATTCAGCCAGCTAGAAATGATGGGCTTGCATAGCATGTGGCAAACGGCCCATCCCATTTCTACAAGTTTAAATACTTCTGTTTTTTTTTATCCAGTTGTTTGTTTCTGTGTTTTAAATCCGTGCGTACTCCCTTGCTGTTTGGTTTTTCTTTGCCTTTCATTGTTTTGGGATGTCTGCTTCCTGTACTATATCAGTTACCTTCCTGCCGAGCATTCATACTGAAATCCAATTCCAACAAATACATTTGTACTCTTAAAAAAAAAGCTGTTAAATCTTTATTCAGAGCGTGGAGTGCAGGTTTTAATTAATAATTTCTTGTACTTTTACATTCTCCTATATTAAGTTTTTGTTGTCAAGTTTTGTCAGGTATCATTTAGACAAAAAAAAAATGTAAAAGCGTTTGCAGCCAAAGTCACTCTTTTAATAGGTTGCTTACAGTTATGTGATTGTGATTACATTTGTAAAACAGGAATTGAAAAGTGAAATGGTGGAAATTGTGAAAGACCATACTGTATTAGTTTGAATAGCACTTATTAGAAAACTTTAGAAAATCCTGAGGATTATCCTTGCTGTATTATATTTATTTGCGTATTTTTATATTTATTTCATCCAGAATTGAGTTGAAAGATTTCCCAGCTATGAAGCCACTTAATATAAACCATAAATTACTTCCTGCTATATGTGGTTCTTAACGTTTTTAATGGTCCACAGATCTTTATTGGATCACCAGATTGAAGTTTCAGATATAAAATAAATTAGTATGGAAATCTAGATGCATGCCTAACCTCTATTGCCCTTTAAATAACCTAGGAGTATACGGGGCGTTAAACAAACACAGATCTTTATTGTGATAATACTATATTTATACACCATTTTAAAATACAGATTAAAGTGTTATTTACTAATTGATTAAAACTCTTAAACTGTTCATGTTGTCAATAAATCACAATGGTAAAGTTGTTTGCAGTTATTTTTTTTGTCCAAATAATATGACAAAACATGTACATGTTGAAATAAAAATATATCTTTACAAATGGATGAATGTAAAAAAAATAAAGTTTGTTCAAAGTGAATATACAGATGTATTATGACGGCTACAAATTATATAGTATGTACCTTGTGCCAGTGCAGTATTACATTGTTAAAATATACCAATATGATAAATGAATAATGCAGCATCACAGAAAAAAGTTAGGTATGTGATTAATGTGACTATGATGTGTTCCATAAAGTCACAGCTTCAGAAAAGAAGTGCTTTGGTTCGGAACTCGTGAGCTAAGATCAGCCACTTTTGTGGATATAACAGTTGGGCACACTGGAAATAATTTTTTAAGCTATAATTTTATATATATTTTAAAATATACATTTTTAACATCTTACAGCTAAATGAGGTGTTTCTTTTCTGTTTACTTTTCATTCATTAATTCATTCATTCATTATCTTCCGCTTTATCCAATATTAGGGTAGCGGTGGGGTTCCCCATGCCCATCCAGGGGAGAACGTTTCAGGCGCTGGGCAGATACACCCAGGACAGGGTGCCAATCTATCGCTGGGCACACACTCACTCACACAGACACACTCTATATGGGGCAATTTGGAGAATTCAATTGACTTGATCCATGTTTTTAGACTGTGGGAGAAAACCGGAGAACCTGGAGGAAACCCACGCAGACACGGGGAGAACATGGAAACTCCACACAGATGGGGATTCGAACCGGGAATCCCTAGCGCTGAGAGGAGAATGTGCTAACCACTAAGCCACCGTGCCGCCCTCTCTGTTTACTTATTGGGCTTAAACTGCTTAAAATTCAACAACGTAGGAATTTGGATCTTTTTAAACTTTTGAACAGTATTGTACATCTGGTTGGCTTCAACCTCGGCTAAAACTCAGTCTTCAGAGCATAATTTCATTACTTAAGTTGCAGGCTTTATTGTTAATGTGTATTTTAAGACATTTAATGTAAACAGAAGTAGGTGAAAGGCCGAAGGTATAATGTGGAAATTTTTGTTCATTTAGTTAAAAGAGCATTTGAGAGGTCTAACACATGGCTGTTTTCCAGTTCATCCTGGTTGTGTTAAGTGGGAGGAAGGTTGAGGCTCTTTTCAGAGCATTGACATTGCTTCACAGTTAATTTGTCAAAATGTGTCTTTGCTATTACTTCATTACTGGTATGAAGATTTTGGAGTTTAAATGTGAGATTGTCCTATTGGTTTATCTGAAACCTGAGAACCTAGTTTTTTCTCCCCATTAACATTAACAAGTTCAAGTTATTTATTTATATAGCACTTTTTACAACAGTACATTGTCACAAAGCAGCTTTACAGAATGAAAAGCCTTTAAACCCCCAAAGAGCAAGCCGAAGCGACAGTGGCAAGAAAAAACTTCCTTTTATGTTGTTATTCAAGGAAGAAACCTTGGGAGGACCAAGACTCAGTGGGGGACTCATCCTCCTTGAGCGGCCAGCTAACAATTATAAGCATCATTATGTTCTTATAAATTTATATAACATGGATCTGGCTTGTTTGAATAGTAAGACATTCTTAATAATATTATTAATGTGGAACTAATTATATTACTGTTTTAGCTCCAGCTACTCATCTGCTGCTTTGGATTACGAGAGGGAACACCGACTTCCGCCCAGATACGAATCACCCAGAATGTCTCGTCGCAGCCTCCGTCTGCACGCCAGCTCCACTCGCTATGGAGAAGACAGTCTGCTGGACTCGTCCCTTAATCACAGTGCTTTCAATGCCAACGAAAAGTAAGTTGGTTTATTCTATAGAGGAATGAGATTTACCAACCCAAATGAAGAGAATAGTACCCTACAGGTGCACACAACTCCAAAATGACACTGGAACAAAGTAATAAGATTTTTTTTTATTCTTATTAAAAAAAATCTTTAATGTATTAAACCACTAATCCAATTACCATTTGGAATTACATTTTACTTCTAGATATATTACACAAGATTCCCATGTACATTAATAATGAATGTATCAGAACTTTTTTTGGTATTTTATCCATGTTTTTGATTATTTGTTTGATTTGACATGCTTGGATAAAGCTTTTATCATTGTTATGATGTTACACAATATTGCCAACGGTATTTACTCATCCATCCAAATGGCTGAATTACAATGTTCCTTTCGCTTCTTCTATTCTCACAGCTGTGTAAAACTAAGCACTCAGTCAGGAGCTCAGTAAATACCCTGATAGAATGCCACCTAGGCAACACATTCATTCCACAGTCAGCTTTTAGTGGTGTCATAATAAAGAAGGACCACATGAAAGGACAGGAAGTGCATGAAGAGTTTCATAGAACGGGATTCTGTCTAAAGGACTGTATCCAAGATTTATATTACCAAGCAAAATGCAAGGAGTCTGATGCACTGATTTTAAAGTATGCCAACTCTGGACTCTAGTGTAGACAGTTTGCAGACAGTTTCATGCTCCCAGCATTTTGGGAATGATCCCTTATTTATTCAACATCCAACGCACAGAGCAAGATCTATAAAGACAAGATTGTTCTGGAAGTAAGTAAGTTCTGACCTCAACTTAACATAACACCGTTGGATTGATTTTAAGCAGAAACTCTAAGATGTGCCTGTTTATCCAATATTATCCAACATTGCAAATGCCCTTCACTTCATACTTGTTCATAAACACTCCTAAACCTTCCCTGAAAAGTCTGCAGTCGAAATCACATTAAAAGCTATGAAGTAACAATGGAATGTCGCTCATAGACAAGTTCATAGACATGAAAAAGAAGACGAATAGATTTGCCAATATAGTGTCATAATATATCAAAATATAATGACTTTTTATAAAGTTATATGTAAATTGTTACAGGAGCATATTATATACAAACTGGGCTGATATGTCAATAGTGCAGATAATGTGAGGTACCAATAAATAAAATTTGGAATGTTTTGCATTAACTGCAGCATAACATGAGACTGGTGGAATGCTGTTTTTCGGTATTATGCTGTATAATTTTTTGGAACTACAAAGCAGAACTGCATTATAATAAATACAACTATTAATTCACCCACTGGTTTTAATATATGGGTTTGTCGCTAATCTTTTCTTGATCCAAACAGATACTTATGTTTTTCACTCTTGTTTATGTTTAGGCCTGTGAGGAGCAGGAGGACTACTCGCTCTACGACCAAATCAAGTTCACTGCTTCAGACTCCAGTGAAGAATCAGTCATTAGCACTCCAAACTCACAACAGCAGTATGCACAGCTCTGCCCCCAGTGATGCTTCACTGTTTTCTTCTCTTCTTGAAGAGTCAGACATTCAGGAGAGTACAGTACTTGACAGTTTGTGGGGTCAGTGTCTTTCACTTTTGTGAAAGTGTGATTTGCATACAAGCTTGGGCATCAAGAGACTTAAAATATTTTTCCTCTTTGCTTTAGGGTTGGATAAAGATGGAGGGCATAAAGGTAAGCTTTTTTTAAATTTTTTTTTTTTTTTAAATACATGTCTGTTTTTAAAATGTAAGTACAGTTCTCAAACTCTGTTTTGCCGTACTTTACACAATTATGTAATGTCTGTCATGCTCCTTCGCCAAATATGATAAAAATCAATATGATATAAAAATCAAGAATTATTCTTTTATAATTATACTATAAATCTTAATTCAATTTACAATTTAAAAAATGACTTCCATTTTAATTTTTTTCACTTTTGAATATACAGATGATGACCTGTGAAAAAGCTATGACATGGGATGATAACATGCCAATGAGCAAACAATGTTATACTGATCTGCAAGTTTCAAATTTGTATAATCTTTCTGTGCGGTTCAAGTTTTTGATGTAATCTACGTGCTTTTGTATTTTCACGTAGAATATATACAAATGCAATGTATTTGTACCAGATTAATTTTGGTAATGTAGTTATAAATTACATATTACCAATCACCCAAATATCTCCATATCTTAATGGGTTAATGCCACATATTTTAAAATGCTGAACTAAAATCACTAGATTATGTAAATAAGCCATTTTAAAAGTGTATAACTTCTTGAGGCGAATGTTATACAAAATATAAATCTCCTTACATACTGCCTTCATCATTGGTGTGATTGAGAACATTGCAGAGAAGGCAACACGCATCAGTGGTCAAGAGTTACTTTAGCGCTGACAGTTATCAATGACCCAAATAATACCCCTATTGTGGTGAAAACATCCTGAAAATTACAAAACTGACTAAAAGGAAGGTTAACAAAGAATGAAGAGCTAGATGGACTACGGTCTATAGTTGCAAACTGCAGTGAACCCATCAGGGGACTAGAGCTAATTTAGTGGACATTGAGTGTAGAAACACTGTGTATCTAATACTATTGTAAGTAGTTTAAACTGGATTGCCCATAAAGACACAAAGGTGACTTGAAATGTGTACCACTCTATGGCTTAGTGTGTTTATTAATGTAACCAACCATTTAAAAGAGTTCTGTTTCTATAAATTTCATCTAAACTACATGTGATATACTTATGTTTTCCTTTGCTAAGGAGTCATGCTAGACTTGTTAGTTCTCAAAAAGTTCACAAAATACATAAACGTACTTGGTGTAATATGGATGCAATTTGATAACAGATCTAGGTGTAAGAAATCACTTGGATTGTTGGCCTCGATATATCAGTAACTGATTTCATGCACATTAGCAAATCTGGAAAACCATAGTGAACATTGTTATGGATTAGAACCCTGTACGAATGTAGTAATGTATAATTGAGACCTGATGATCTCAATTATACAAGCATGTTGAGTCCTTGTCTTTACACAGAAGACTATAGTATTCTCCTTTTGTACTGCAGAGGGTCACACACTTTTAATATTAGGTTTAAAAAATGTATTTAAAACCGAGAAGGTCAAACTAGTTAATCTTTGATACGATTAACCCATAACAGTACTCCACCTTTACCTTGATGCCGTCTGAGTCGAAGTAGGGCTTTGTGTCAGGCCTGACCGTCTGGTCCATATGACCGATAGGTTCTCGTCCATCTTAAGGAAACTGCCAAACCACTTTGCATTGAATGGAGAAATAAAACTATTTTACAGCAGCAGAATGGGGCACTAAGTCACACGTAATGTAACATGTGACGGGGGTGGGCACGAATGGGGACCAGAGACTGGATTTCTCTTGACAAAAATGGGCTTTATTACACACTGCTGTTAAATGACATTTAATTCACAAATATGCTGGCATAGTGTCGACAGTCCCGCTCCTGTAAACCCCCCCCCCCCCCGTGCCGCCGCATTAACACAACATATACATTATATTAGTTACTATGATGGCGTTATGCCATGCACATGACTTTTTTTTTACATGCTCATGGCTAATGCACTCCTTTTTTCTTTCTTTAGATCAGACCCTCCAATCAGACCACAATCTCACATTAACCAACAATGACACACACACTGCCCAGAGCTGCACAGTAGATAGTGGTTATACCTGCAAGAACTGTCTCTCCAACAAAGACGCTTCTTTTGCCTACACCAACTCGCAACCATGTGCGTCCACCTCCTGTATTTATTCCTCTGCTGATCTGCACTCAACCGCAGTAGATGGAGCTGCGGCCACAACCTTCTCCTCTCCATACACTACAGTCTACACCCGAGAAAAGAACCGCCGAAACAGAGTTGGTGAGTAAGCTTAATGTTTTAATGTTGATGTTCCATGACTGGAGCTTCAGTTACTGAAGGTTTTGTTGCCAACATGTTTTATGGCGGCGGCACGGTGGCTTAGTGGTTAGCACGTTCGCCTCTCAGCACTAGGGATTCCTGGTTTGAATCCCCGTCTGGGTGGAGTTTCCATGTTCTCCCCGTGTTCGCGTGGGTTTCCTCCGGGTTCTCCTGTTTCCTCCCACAGTCCAAAAACATGGATCAATTCAATTGAGTTCTCCAAATTGCCCCATATAGAGTGTGAGTGTGTGCCCAGCGATGGATTGGCACCCTATACTGGTGTATCTGCCCAGTGCCGGAAATGTTCTCCCCTGGATGGGCATGGGAAACCCCCACCCCCTCCCCCCCGCGCGACCCTAATATAGGATGAAAGCGGAACATAATGAATGAATGAATGTTTTGTGGCTGACTTTCCATTTTTATTGAAGGGGGACACATGCATGTAATCCACTGTTATAGAAATGCTGTAGAAAAGATGGTAATCTTGTACAGTATTACTAAATTGCTAACCGCAGTTCAGTGTCGAACTAATCTTGAATTTGGATGCCTTGCTTCCAGCTTGACCTTCACATTTCATAAACAATAATTTTTTTCTTCTTAGCACTTTATTGTAATAAATTATGTTTTTGGGATTGAGCTTACTGGAGCCTGCCTATGGACTTGTGTGAAATGCAGCGGAACTCTCAGTACAGGTTGCCATTTCATTACGAGGCATTTAGACATCTTTTGTTCAGCAAGGTGTGTCGGTATATTTAATTAAAACTTATTTTTTTTCTGTAATTCACTTACGTACCAATGTATTTATTTCATTAAAGCCTCCGTTTTAAGGTACAAATTAGATGTTAATGCGGTCACTTGTTAAGAATTTGTTTTTTGTTATGCTTTGTAAATCATATTCATCTGCATTACACAACTACATGTGTTAATATACAAGTTTGGTTTGTCTGTAGGTTTGCTGGGAAAACTCTCAGAGACCTCACTGCTTTATAGCAGAAAAGCTGCTTCCTCTGTTCTGTGTGTATTTACCATGCTAATACAGAATGTTCTGCTAAAGTCCTGTCATCAGGGCAAAGGTACCAAACTTTCACCTGCCTCTAAATCAAATTCCTCATGTTTCATACTGCTGTAGTTATACCACCAGTTCTATTCATATTTCTACCTAAATAGCAGCTCTAGCTTCTTAATGGAGCTTATTTGCATGGTTCTAAGCTTTTACGGTGGCTTAGTGGTTAGCACATCTGCCTTCCAGTGCTGGGGCTTCCAGGTTCGAATCCCAGTCTGCGTAGAGTTTCCATGTTCTAAATTACTAAATTTGGTTAATTCTTTCGGGAACAACGTAAATACACAATTCATCCAATTTAATGTTTAGCTTTGACTTTTAAATATTAAAAACTAGTACTAAAGAGGAATTCATTACTTTGCATGCTGCTATAGTAATGTTACCAAAGATGTGATTTACACTTTAATGTTAAATTGACACGTTTAGAAACTTTCCATACAGGTCGCAGGGGAGTTCCCTATGCCCACGCAGGACAGGGTGCCAATCTATCACTGGGCACGCTCACTTGCACAGACACACACTATATGGGGCAATTTAGAGCGTTCAATTTAACTTAAATCCATGTTTTTGGACTGTGGAAGGGAACCAGAGAACCTGGAGGAAACCCACACGAACACGAGATGAAAATAAGAACCACTAAGCCGCCGTCCCGCCCTCCATACAGTGTTGATAAATGAAAAAGTCTGGTGGTGTGTTTCACAGCATGCAAATGCCCTAATTTAAACTCTGAAGGGATCTAAACTTTTCACTCCTAACATCAACTTTCCTTCTCATCTTTTTAACACCAATTCGGAGCTGTTTATTGATTAATATATGGTGTGTTTAACATGTCTGTTAAACCTGCTCTTTCCAGCTATGCTGTTCTCAGTGACCGAATGGTTTGTGTGGATGTGCAGGAGGGCAGCTACCTCCTCAGCTGCAGCACTCATGCTGCCTGCTCATGTTATTGGGCTGAAACGAACCAGACATGGCCATTCTAATGGAGGTAATAATATGGTCTTAAGCAGTGCTCTGACTGACTACTAAAATCTTCCTTTCATAATTAAAGCCTTAGACAGCACGGACTTCATCTAAGGGCTTAGGACTTTCTTCTGGTTTTCAGTTGACGCAGCTAAAACCAGATGTGTTCTTTTTCATTTCAGCTTCATTTGATCATGTCTTGGTCTTTGTCATCTACATTTTTACTTTCAACCTTGAGGTTTTGTGGGTTTTCATGAAAATCCACATGTGACTTCACGAACTGATCTTTCTCATCCTGTCATTGTGTTGTACCTTGTCTAACCTTTGTCTGATTCTCTCTAAGGGCTTTTCTCGAGGTTTCCACACGTCAGGCTTTTTTGCTGCGTCCTACACACTTTAACCCTTTCCACTGCAGTTGTACTCGTGATCTCGACGTATTGCACATAACCAAATGGCTCTCTCTCTCTTGTGACCATTACCTTGGTTACATGCAAATCCTGTCTACATCAACCCCTGCATATCCCGGGCTCTGCTCAGAGGGCTTGGGTGAAAGACGGCAGACACAAATATAATAGCATTATGATTTGACATTTTGCTGTCCTGGTTTTCTGTAGGTCATGCTAG
The DNA here is from genome assembly GCA_019802435.1 of Corydoras maculifer. NCBI lineage: Eukaryota > Metazoa > Chordata > Actinopteri > Siluriformes > Callichthyidae > Corydoras > Corydoras maculifer. The sequence continues at coordinate 760,395 of JAFMOD010000506.1, forward strand.
TTACTGTGGAACCATGAATTTAAATGAACAGTTGAATCAAAAGGACCAGACAATACTAAATGGCCCTTTATGTAAGTATCGTTTGTCATGTTTCTTTCTTTTCTCTCTTTATTGACACAAAAATAGCTGATTAGTATAAACAATTATACCAAAATGATGTGTTCAGCAGAGTTTGTATGGTACATCTGATGCATGTTTTTGATGTCTTGATGGGTATGCTCTAAATATGGTGTTTATTGATTTAATAGTACTTAATAAAGTAATAAAGTAAACTGCTTTACATGATTAATTATCTTCTGTTTACCACACCTTTCCCTACAGGTGACGACTGCAAGGGAAAACAGAATTCCAAGCCCGAAACGGTCTCCATTACGCAGCAGCTTATTGAGGCTCTGTGGTTACTAATCATTTTTGCAGGTTGTTCTCACCTCTTAACGTTATGCTCGACTCCTGTTTAGCTCTGCGTTGTGTATTGTAATGTTATAATAAGGGAACAAACTAATGAATACAGTCAAGTGAAGACACGTAACTAACTATTCTTTCCCCTTTGCTGGTGTTCAGGCAGCCGCCTGCTAAAGGCGGGACAGGATCTCCTTTCATCAGTGTGGTCTCTCATGAAGAAGACACTTTCCTTTTTCTATTTGGCTGCAGTGTCTCCAGGTTATTTTAGGTTCTTTGTTCAATTTCTGCATGGTGATTTGTCCTGTAGCAACACTCCTGATCCTTAACCTAAGCCTTCCCTAGGGCTCTCATCGCCTCTTTTATCTCTGCTGTGGTTTCATAGTACTTTAAACTCATGTGTGCTGTGCAGATGCTCAATTCGATTTTGAAAGAAAAACATGCGTTGTTCTGACCTGTGCAAGCTTGTACTATTAGTCATAGTAACTTTATCCGTTGTTGCCCTGACGTAGTCGGGGCAAAATTTAACTATTAGTCATCATAAGAGGTGTTCCTTTGCAGTTGTTTAGTTAAAGCCACAGTCAGGAAAGTTGATGAAACCATCACCCTGACTTCTAAAATAAAGACTAAGTGTTCATTTATTGTTTGCCCAAACTTTTAAGGCCTAGTTAAGTCTTCTTACATTACACCCTGACTTCTAAAATAAAGACTAAGTGTTCATTTATTGTTTGCCCAAACTCTTAAGGCCTAGTTAAGTCTTCTTACATTACATTACATTTTGTTTTGAAGAGATAATTTTCCCACTATATGTCCAGAGTTGTGTGTGCACTTTTAGACTTTTGACTAAAATTCTTTTTATGACTTAAGAGATCAGGCATTAAGTGTTTTTCTTCTAAAGTCTGTATGTTTGAAAATTTTGGATCCATTTTTTAAAAACTAATTAATTAAAATTAAAAAAAAAAGAACTTTCTTGATTGTGGCTCTGACTACTCGAAGGGTTTTATGTATGTTGAAGTTTTTAAGCAGCATATTCTCTCCTCTCAGAACTGTGCAAATGGGGAAAAAAAGTGGCATCTGAGCTGTGTGTGTGTGTGAGTGTGCTGCTGACCATGCTGCTCTACCCTCAGTGGGGGTGTGTGTGCAACATGTGTGACTAACAATATAAGTTGGAGGCGTGGCTTTCTACTTCTGTGCTGATCTGATTACCCACACTTTGCTGGCTGTATCCCCTCTAACATCCCTAAGCTATTATGCTAATCCCCTCTTTGCCTCGATTTATGGTTGACTTTGTGTGTGTTTTGTTTTGTGTGTGCAGGCAGTGCAGCTTCAAGTTTTGTGCGGTGGCTGGGAACTGCCTGGTACCAGTTAGTCATGCTCAATTCTCTCATCAACATCTTTTTCTTGACAAGGTGAGGATTTGTAAACATTCATTGTTTCTACTTTAATGTTTAGAACCACTGAAATGTTTCAAGAGATGTAATAATATATGCTTTTTTTTTTCTGCAAGACTATTTAGTTTCATTCTTTTTTTTATACCAGTTCTGCTTCCACAACATATGCTTTTAGTTATTACTAATTGTTTAAAAGCTAAGTTTACTTTCAACTTTAACCAGGATTTCTTTGCATTTAAACAACATGAGGCTTTGTCTTTTTTTTTAATCGCATTATACTCTGTGTACAGAAAAAAAATTATTTAGCTATATGTTTAATTATAATACAATATATCCCAACAACAGATCTGAAACAACTGATACACTCGTACATCAAAAGAAAATGGAAAACCGAATATAACGCCCAAGTCAATAATAAAATTTACTAAATAAACCCAAACATTACAGCTCAACGAAAGAATCACCAAGGACAAAGACTAGACCAAACTATCTACACACTATGTCGAATTGAGCATAGCTGGAAATCTGTCAAGCCTGCTATTCACCTAACACAATTAAACACATACTAGAATGTCATAAATACGTGAAGCAAAGACACCAAGTGCACATAAATGTAATTTATATATATGTGTGTGTGTGTGTGTGTGCATTTAGTTTCTGTGGTGTTTTTTGTTTTAATGATGTGGTTAAAATATTTTCTAAGAGTTGTACCTTTGTTCCTTCATGATTTGTGAGAAAATATAAAAAAAGATGCTGTAATCTTTGTACTTTACTCAAATTATTGAGCACTGTGGGGGTGGGTGCAATAATTTTTTAACCTAATTTAAAATATATATATAGAGAGAGAGAGAGTTATAGTTCCTAAGAAAATAGTCATTTTCCTATTGAAAGCTAGAATGACCTATATAAATTATCTGTAAACATTTCCTTGTTGTGTACAGTTCTGCTGGTCTAATATATGCCATCTTTTCCTTCAGGATCCTGCCCATCTTACGCAAGCTACTTCTTTTCCTCCTTCCCCTTGTTCTGCTCCTCTGTGAGTTCAGCATTTAGTTTTTTGTCTTCTTTATTTATCTGCTTTTGTAACCACGTAAATAAATATTTATTTTCTTTTGACACGGTTGTTTAGTTTTGCTGCGGTATTTTGGTGTAGCTGGCATTTGGACTCTGCCTGCCTTTTGGCCAGCAACAAACATAACAGCGGACTCAACTGTAGCGATTGTGAATGAGAAGAGTCAACCTGAATTCGACCTTGATATCAAACTTGATGTCATACCTGATGCATCACCAGATAAACCTTCTGAGGTAATTTAATATTTGAGATACAAACATGAGTCCTGTTTAGTCATTAATGTCTATACTGTTTAATGCCGTGTTTTATTCATAGCTTGTATTGTAAATTATATTCTATTTAATTGAAAAAGCAACCTGATAATAAGTAATTGCTTAATAAATAACAGTTTTCTTTCTTATAGAAAGTTGTTTTGATGGATTTAGGTCCGAGCTTTGTATAGGCCAGTCTTCCACAGAAAGACTGTAAAAAGGCCAAATTGTTCCCAACAATCAATTTTATTTTGATTTAATAACAACTTTTGTGTGTTGTGTCCTTTGTTTGCTTTCTTAATTTTTTCAAGCTACTTGAGTAGTGTATTAATGTGATTATAGCATTGTTGTCTGCATGTCATACCCATGTGAACTGTTTACATGTAATGCACTCACAGCAGTGCACCCCATCAAGTGACTTGTATTCTAGAATGCTTCTACGAGTCAGAGAACAGACCTTTACATTATGTTGCTTAAAGGCCTGTCCCATTTGTTAATCCCCTAATATAGAATTTAAGTGTTAAATGCAAACCAAACTGATTTTTCAATTCGAATCAGTGCATTGCCTCACTAATGCTTTTATGAATATCAGGAGCTTGATGTTTATTGAAAGCCTATTGGCGATTTGCTCTAGGAAATGGGAATCCACGTTACGCCTTTGTGGTTTAAATGATTTCCCTGCAGGATTCGGTGATGATGGCTACAGCTGATTTGGAACGACTGGCACAGCTAGAGAAAAGTCTGACATTACTTTGGGATCAAGTGAATTCAGCAGGCGGAAAGCAGGAGCAGAGGCACTCCGAGGTGCTGGGCCTGTGCCGCTCACTGAAAGACGAGCTGCGTGCCAACACGGACCGAGAAGGCATGGGCCAGTGGATAAACACACTGCTGGAACAGAAGATCAGCTTGCTTAAAGAAGAGATCAAAACAAAATCCACTCAGCTGGTGAGTGTAATTTTCAGCTCTTAAATTTTATATATATATTAAGAAAAAGTGAAAAAGAACCTATATAATTTCATGGCTTTCTTTTTCACTCACCTTAAGCCACAAGAGGAGCTGGAAGTTCAGCCTGATGCTCAAGAGTCACGACTGGCCAAGCTGGAAGCTCTCCTTCAGAACTTGGCACTTAAAACAGAGGTGATTCCTCATGATTAATTGCAAGTTCAATAAAAAGATATCAAAGTTCCACAGATCAGTTCTGTTTTTGTTAATTATGTTTTCATTTAAATTTTTTAAGAAATTACAGCAAAGACAAGAAGATGAGGCTCCACTTCCTGTTGGGTAAGATTTATTTATAAGTATTTTAGAGGCGCATCCTCATGAAAACATCCATTGCGTTTAGCAAATAATGGATAAAAATTTGCAGAAAATATGCCACATAAATAATTGTGCTGTGTAGCGATTACTGAGCTTATTACACTCTGAATAGTATGAAAAGGCTTATTACAGTTTTAGTGCAGATTACTGGATTAAATTACATTTACCCTATTAAACCTTTGTTAAAGCTATAAGTCATAGATTTAAAAGGAACTTTGCTATAGCACTTTCCTGTGTTTACAACTGTGTACAGGGGTTAATTTAAAGAAAAACTTTAGAATGTTTACATAAACATTGTTTTTAAGAACGGGTTTACTGACGTACTAACCTGGTCAGCATTTACAGCATTTGGGAGCAGAACTTATTGATATCTGTTGAGAGAAATTCAGTATATTTAATACAACTATCCTTATTATGGTATTAACATTTACCTTTACAAATCCTTATTTACATTAGATTGTGCCTTTTATATAGTTAGAGATCAGAATATCTTACAAGGCTGACATGTTTCGAGAGTAGGTTGCGCTGATTTCTGCTGTTCCCAGCAGAAGTGAATCTGAATGCCATATTGTTCAGAGGAAGTAGTTGCATTTTGCAGATGCCTGTAAAGCTTACACAAAACACATGTAAAGAAGCAATGTGTATAGACCAACTTGCTAGCATTTCGTCAGATTATTATGGCGCCCTTAAAATATTAGTGATTTAATAGGTGACCTTCATACAGATTATACCCCATACCATTCTTTATTTCTCAATAGTCTCTTTTTTACCAGATTACTTGTTAATCTGATCTCCTGTAGGGGGTTCTAATCACTGGTCCTCGACAGCTGGTAACATTTGCATGATTCTCAGCACTTCAATGGCATTCACATAGTGGTTGTATATGTGTGTGTTGTGCCTTGTGTGTGGATCAGTGCTGGAGTCTTTAAATACATTCGTGACACTGCTGGATTGAATAATCAACCAACAGAATATGTCCAGCCACCCGCATTCTGTAGGCGGTGTCCTGTAGGCGTTGATAAAAAAAAATTATGTAAACAATTTTACAGTTACATGGTGGAAGAATATTGATTCAGAGTGCACAGTGAGTGAATATAATATTTAAAAAAAATCGGTAGCACTGCTGTCAGATCCAATCTTACAACTGATACAACACAAACACCACCACATCAGTGTCACTGCAGTGCTGAAATCAAACACCACCCAAATATTACTAGCTTTTTCCTGTGAGGATCATTTTATTAAGAACTTATTTAAATTGTAATGATTTTACTCTAGTCATATAGTTACTATACGTAGTCATTGTTACAGGTGATTTTATTCGAATGCATGTACACCATACTATTTTTGCTGCTCGATCCACATAATTTTACAAATTGCATTAAGTGGACAATAACTGCAGTTTCTGCAACCAGTCTAATGTTTCATCTAATTTTATTTCTTAGTACTGGAGATGTGGATGGTGCCTCATATGAGGCTCTGCTGGCAGAAGTGCGCAGGCTTGAGGGTGCACTGAGTGATATCAGGGCTGATCTACAGGGAGTGATGAACTGTCAGGGCAGATGTGAACAGCTGGATTCACTCCAGGACACAGTACGTCAATTTTCCTTATAATACTAAATGGCATGTTTTATATGGTGTGACAGTTCATTTGCTCTTCTGTTTGTGACTGTGATGATACGTCTGTTCTTTATATGAGGTTTATGCTGAGTGCTTTCCTCGGCAGGTTTCTGTACAGGTGCGACGGGAGCTGCATACGCTGCTGTATGGTGAGGAGCAGGCAGAGGGAGAGGAGCTGCCTGACTCCTTACTGCAGTGGCTGTCGACCAAGTTTGTAAGCAGTTCAGATATGCTAGCTTCACTCACTGCACTTGAGAAGAGCATTCTGGGAAACATGTCCCTGCAAATGGAAAAGTTGCAACAAAAGCCAAGTGAAGAGACTGTCACTCAAACTGTTCTTCAGACCACGCAGCAGTCAGGCTTATCGGAAGCGGTAAGAATTATAAACTGGAAGGATGAAATTAAATAACAACTGTAATTTGTCACTCTTGTTTACTGAATATTCGTCTTTTTAACTAGGATGTGCAGCTTATTGTGAACAATGCTTTGAAACTTTACTCAGAGGACCGCATCGGCCTTGTGGATTATGCTCTGGAGTCTGGAGGTACCGTAGCAAAGCTAATTTTACATAATCTACTGATCACAGATTTACTAATCTGAAAGCAATTGGGTTTATTGTGAAAAGTGGTGTGGTGGTGAATTATTCTGAAAACCTCTAGGTATTTGGAGTTGTGTTTACATAAAAAAAAACATCAGGAGCCATGTAGAGCTAGCTGGAGTCTGGTTTCTCTGACGATCAAAATCTGCCATCTAGTGGCCAAATTACAGAATAGTTTTGTTTTTTTACAGTATTTTTAAAAAGCTTAGGGCTCATTGGGAATCTGCTAACTGTATATTAATCTATACTATATCTATTTTATGATTCAAAATAATTTCTTGTATTTCACATATTGGTACGAATGTGAAGCGGTCAGAGGTGTGCATTAAGGTCAGTCAGCCAATTAGATTTAAGGACTGGAACTACTCGTTTTTAAAAATATGATTATAGCATATATGATGTGGTAATATTTTAATGTTTGTCTGGCTAATATCTGTCTTTAGCCTTTTTGTGAAAATTATTTGATAGTGTGATGCAGCCTGTTTTAAAGTGAGCTTGATTAGCTTTAAAATTGTTAGTGTACATATGTTAGCACTGATTAGTTGTGCGAATTATAACAGTGCAGTGTTCATGAACTGGAGTTGATGATTATGATAAATTGTTTGTTACTATTTAGGCTTGTCAAAATCAGATCAAGATAAATGGATTTTGTAATTACAGTGTACTTTTAGAACTACCAATATACTGTGTTAATATGGCAAGTGGCACTGATGAAATGGATATTAAGTATAAGTAATTATAATTAATATAATTAAGTTTTTTAAAAATCCATCCCATATAGAGTATATTTGTATGAAAAAGACATGTGATCTGTTCTAACTGAAATTAAGAAATACTATCTGCAAGGGATAGATTCACTGAACAAATGTTTTATTGAAGTTGTTCTACAATGATAAATTGATGAAATTGTTAATGCATATTGTCACTAGGTGGCAGTATCCTGAGCACCCGCTGTTCAGAGACCTATGAGACGAAAACTGCACTGATGAGTCTGTTTGGTTTTCCTCTGTGGTATTTCTCCCAGTCTCCCCGTGCAGTCATCCAGGTAAACACATTTTTACTTCAAGAGGTTAAGGGGATTGCCACACCACTTTTTTCCCCCTCATATTTCTTATATATTTATTTTTTTCCCCTTCAGCCTGATGTACATCCTGGAAATTGCTGGGCGTTCAAAGGGGCCACCGGCTACCTAGTGATCCGTCTGTCTGTGAAGATCAAACCCACAGCCTTTTCCCTGGAGCACATCCCCAAAGCTCTTTCACCTACTGGCAACATCAACAGTGCGCCACGCAACTTCACCGTCTATGTAAGAGTCACTAATGCACACTGGTGGAAACCAGTCACAGTTAAAATGTACACAATTTCAAGAACCCCTGGTCTCAAACAGCATATTAAATAGCACTGTAATTTAGTGATCGTGATCATTCAGTGGCAGGGCGGTGCTGTTATTTTACCATTTTAAATCCAAAATCCCAAGTTACAAGGAAAGGAACTCCATGAGTTCTGCATAAAGTTAATCATTTATTTACACTGCCCTTGCTACTGCTTTGTCTACCCTTTTCTAAACCACTTGCACTTGCTTTAATTCCATCCACCTCTCACAAAAACATGCTCTTCCTTTGTTTTTTAAATGCCTGAGCAATTATTTACAAGGAAAAAGGCTGGTTTCAGGCACATGAATTTTTGTTAGACCCTACTTAAATGTAATTAAAGTTAAATTAAAGAGTATATTAAATATTATAATTTAGTTCCTGCTTTTCAGTTATTCAGTGTTTTTTTTTGTGCATAAGAAAGTGCTTAATGATTATTACAGAAGGTTCAATCACCACTGCTGAGAGAGTTATATCTGCCAAAACATATCTGCATTACATCGTGATGTGATTTTAATACTTTGTGTGTGTGTTGGTGTGTATGTATACAGTGGGTTGCAAAAGTATTCATACCCCTTGAACTTTTCCATATTTTGTCACATTACAACCACAAACATAAATATATTTCACTGGAATTTAATGTGAAAGACCAACACAAAGTGGTATACAATTGTGAAGTGGAATGAAAGTTATACATGAATCAACAATTTTTTTACAAATAAAAAACTGAAAAGTGCGATGTGCAAAATTATTCAGCCCCCCTGAGTCAATACTTTGT
>JAFMOD010000506.1:769199-846098 GCA_019802435.1 Corydoras maculifer
GGCTGAATAATTTTGCACATCGCACTTTTCAGTTTTTTATTTGTAAAAAAATTGTTGATTCATGTATAACTTTCATTCCACTTCACAATTGTATACCACTTTGTGTTGGTCTTTCACATTAAATTCCAGTGAAATATATTTATGTTTGTGGTTGTAATGTGACAAAATATGGCAAAGTTCAAGGGGTATGAATACTTTTGCAACCCACTGTATATATGTGAGTAATGCTGATATGTCCATTCAGCAATAATAGAATACAATGCAGGAGTTGACTCCTAACCCACATTCGTGTGATTGCCATATATTGTTCCACCGTTTTTGTCCTGATTTCTTCTCCCACAATTTTAAAGCAGAACACAGGACACTAGGGCTGCAACAACGGATCAATAAAATCGATTATGAGAAGTGTCGATAACGAATTTGGTTATCGATTTGTTGGGTCGCACGATTTCCGCGTTACTCACAATGTCGGAACTACTTGCGTCACCTGCAGCGCTTCAATAACACTGGAAAAAACGCAGAAAAAAACTTCTGTTTAAAACTGCGGGAGCACTTCACGCTTCACACAAATAAAGAACGTGGAACATGCGCGCTCTGCGAAAATAAATTGACCTGCACGCAGCACAACGGTGATGATCCACCACCTGAAACTAAACATGTTGGAGTCACCGATGAGGATGAAGCTTAACAGCAGATAAATCACTACAACATCCCGAGGTCCTTTAGTTTTGAAGTGAATCAACGTAACGGTGCAACGTACCACTATGAGACCGGCAGAGCGTCTATAGAACGTGTCTTATTTTATATTTTCGTTTAATTATCTTAAGCAGTGTTTAAATACATACAACTTGTACACAATGGTAATTAATGATCAAGCTTCACGTTTAAATTATTTGACAAAACATGCCCTCTATGGGAGTGAGGTAAGATGAGTTGCATTTAGAGGGGAATTAGGTATCATAGTAAAGCGACACAGATTTGTCTAATTTAGTATTTTCAAATATTGCCTTCATCGTCCTCACTCAAACTGCACTTTAGCACCTAGAAGAACTCTCTAAAATCCTTATATTTTGCTGCAGTCACACTCACATTTTCTTTAGGAAATGCACCTCTAGATAATAATATTATGCAGCTGTCAGGCTCAAACCTTATTATTATTCTTTTTGAAGGGTCTAGAAGATGAACAGCAGGAAGAAGGGCAACTGCTCGGTCAGTACGTGTATGAAGAGGAAGAAGAGGCACTTCAGACTTTTCAAGTCCAGGTTAGAAGTCATAGTCAACTTTATTGTGAACTACAATATGTACAGGACAAGCACAGTATTGAAATCACGTTTCCCTCAGACCCAGGGTGCAGAAGTAAATGTCACATACATTCAAAAAAAAACATTAAATACACCCTAAGCTTAAAATGTTTACTAGTGATCTGTAACAGCACTGCAATGTGTGGATCAATATTAATACTTTGAACTCTTTCTCATTATTTTAGGAAACCAACGACAATGCCTTTCATATCATTGAGCTCAGAATTCTCAGTAACTGGGGTCACCCAGAGTACACCTGTGTCTATCGCTTTCGAGTGCATGGTGACCCTGTGGAGGACGTGGTGGAGGAAGAGGAAGAAAGAGAAGAAGACTGATCAAATACAAAGCCTGATCTGAAGCGTCACTGAGGAGATATTGCCCCCCCCTCTTGTGGCCCCGACCCTTATGGGTATTCTGGATATGCTAAGATGATTGGGTTGGCCGTAATGTTTCGGCTCCTGCACGCCGTATTTGTGAGATGAACTCAAGACCGTCTCCATCTTGGTTTTTACTCCTCAGAGTGTTACTTTAGTTCTAAATGAACACAGCGCAGGGAACTTGGGTGGCCCCTTAACTGCACTGAAAACTCAGTATATTTGATCTGAATAAAATCCCACTACAATGTATTTTAAATGCTGTAAATATTGTTAATAGATTGTCTGCTTCGGGTGCATCTGAAAAATTTTTCCGCCTTCTATGTAGTGTCCTGATTTATAAGTGCCCAGCTAAGAGAGACTGTTATTAATCACTATTTATTTTTTTATGTATTTGAGTTGATCTTAGTGAGACTTTATATTGTGTATTTTTGTAAATGCAATTTAAGTGATTTTGTAATTATAAAAGGGACCACAGAATGGATTTTCCACTGAAGTTATATTTTGTTTGTGTGGTATGTTCGAATAAAGAATAATTTTATAAAACTTTTTAGCAATTTTAATATTTTGCTTAAATGTTTGTTAGAGCTAATTTAGAGTCCCTATATTTTACTAAATATAGTATACTATTTTACTCATCTAATTATATGGATTGCTTAATCCTCTACTAGGGTTGCAGGGGGGGGGTTCCCCATGCCCATCAAGAAGAGAATGTTTCGAGTACAGAGCATCTATAACTGGGCACACACTTACACAGACACTATATAGGGGTAATTTAGTGCAGCAAATTCACTTTGAATCCATGTTTTTGAACTGTGAGGAAATTGGAGGTGTATCTCAAATGAATCTTTCAAAAAGTTTCCAAAGACATGACTTCATCTACATTTAGTCAGTACAGTTAGTCATTTTTACATTTGGCTATTTTAACACATGCTTTTATTCAGCCATATTCAAAGCATCTTGATATTGTGCTTTGGGTCAAAACACAGATCCACTTGAGACTTAGTAGAAAGTGCTGAGAAACAACCCTGTCCTGTTATAACATAGACACCACCAAATCCCCTAAAGATCTGAAACTAAGATTTTGGCAGCAGATCCTTAAGCTCCTGCAAACTGGGATGGTGTCTTCAATTAGACTGTCCATCAAATTTCATATAAGCTTGAATGGAATGAGATATGGAATTTAGAGGTCGATGGTCTTTGGCCCCTAAACATTTATTTTGTGGACTATCGTTTTTATGAAATGGTGTACATGGTCTGCAACAATGCTTAGGTAGGTGGTGCATGGAAATATGTTGCACTACACACTACATCTGCCATCTTCCCAAAAGATCTTTCCACTGTGGGAGGATCCCAGAGGGTACCCACATGGACACGAGGAGAACATAGTTTCCCCATGCCCATCCAGGGCATTTTGGGTGCTGGGCAGATACACCCAGGACAGGGTGCCAATCTATCACTAGGCACACCCTCATTCACACAGACTCACTCTACATATGGAGTAATTTGGAGAATTCAATTGACCTTGTTTTTGGACTGTGGGAGGAAATCGGAGAACCCGGAGGAAACCCACGTAGACACGGGGAGAACATGGAATCCCTAGTGCTGAGAGGCGAACGTGCTAACCACTTAGCCACTGTGCTGCCCTTTTTTTCCCCCTCAATTATGAATTTCACTGTCATCGTAAAGTTAATTCACAAGCCAGAAAACTTTGGGTACCACTGATGTGCTTATATTGGTCCACTAGAGGTCGTTGTATCTTCCATTTTATTTCATTCATATCAGCAACAAGTAAATCACTCGCTTTTTAAAGGTGATTGAGGCCAGAGAGCATGAACAACGTTTAAAACTGTAAAACTAACCAGTCTGCTGATCAACTCGTACCCGTTTAACACACTCACAATTACGTATCCTAAATTTCAGAAAGACTTTTATGGGTTAATGTCATTATGGGTTAATGTCAAGAATGAAGGACTTTAATCTGTTCATCAATGTATTTATACTGAGGTTCAATTTGCGTTTTAGTGTGAAGAATCATTTCTGCCTCAGTAAATAAAAAAGCAGCGTTGATAAATACGGATTAAAATATCGATTTATTAGTTTGTCAAAACGGGCGGCACGGTGGCTTAGTGGTTCTCATGTTCGCCTCTCAGCGCTGGGGGTTCCTGGTTCGAATCTCCATCTGGGTGGAGTTTCCATGTTCTCCCTGTGTCCGCGTGGGTTTCCTCCGGGTTTCACCGGTTTTCTCACACAGTCCAAAAACATAAATGAAGTCAATTGAGTTCTTCAAATTTCCCCAAATAGAGAGTGTATCTGTGTGAGTGAGTTTGTGCCTAGCAAAAGATTGGTGTCCTGTCCTGGTTGTATCTACCCAGCGCCCGAAACGTTCTCCCCTGGATGGGCATGGGAACCCCCCCCCCCCCCATGACCCTAGTAAAGGATAAAGTGGAAAATAATGAATGAATGGATGAATAGTTTGTCAAAACAGCACTGCATGTGTGGAAAAATCTTTTGCCACTAAGACGAGAAGTATTGCTTACTTCTGGTTTTTTATATCATAACTTCTTTTTTATCCCTGAATTCTTTGGTTTTATTTCGATTTCTGTCATCCTTTTGCTTTTCTTTTTTTAGTGGTGAACATTTGCTTACATGCTGCATGAGTTCAGTTACTATTTATAAAGGAGCGGTCTAGTAAAGTAGTAAACGACATTAAAACTAGCTGCCTGGTGGTAGTGACTCCATCTGTTATAGAAGCTTCACCCATCACTGAAAAGAAAAAAACAGTATATGTAGTTATAATAAGTCACTAAATAGAAACAGAATGTGTAGCCATTAACCAAATAGGGTAGTTTATTCCTGTAATATTGTGAATTATGAATTAAATATTAAATGGGCAATATGCTGTGTGAAGAAAATATGTTAGAGAATATGTGTGAAGAAAATAGGTTATGAGGCCAAAATAAAAATTTGTTGAACTTTAAGTCCATTTTAAGGATTCAGGATCTCTTATTTGTAAGTCGTTTTGAATAAAAGGGTCTTTTAAATTAAATGTAAATATATACATAGTACTATACATATATATGTATATATGTATAACGGTGGCATAGTGGTTAGCACATTCATCTCTCATCACAGGAAATCCTGGTTAGAATCCCAATCTGGGTGGAGTTTCCATGTTCTTCTCATGTCTGTTTTCTCTGGTTCCTCAATCTATTCATCCAGCCATTATCTTTCACTTAATCCTCTACTAGGATTGTGGGGGGTTCCCCAGGCCTTTCCAGGGGAGAACGTTTCGGTGCTGGGCAGATACACCCAGGACAGGTTGCCAATCCATCACTGGGCACACTCACTCACACAGCCACACACACTATATAGGGGCAAATTAGAACATTCAATTTACCTATGTTTTTGGACTGTGGGAAAAAAACTGTAGAACCCAGACGAAACCCAGAGAACATGGAAGCTCCACCCAGATTGGGATTCAAACCTGGAATCCACAGTGCAGAGAGGCGAACGTGCTAACCACTAAGCCACCGTGCTGCCCTGGTTTCCTCCTACAGTCCAAAAACAAGGATTCAAAGTAAAATTATCCATTATCTACCGCTTTTTCCTCTATTAGGGTCGCCGGGGGCTTCCCCATGCCCATCCAGGGGAGAACGTTTCGGGCGCTGGGCAGATAGACCCAGGACAGGGCGCCAATCTATCACTGGACACACACTCACTCACACAGACACTCTACATGGGGCAATTTGGAGAACTCAATTGACTTGATCCATGTTTTTGGACTATGGGAAGAAACCGGAGAACCTGGAGGAAACCCACGCAGACACGGGGAGAACATGGGAACTCCACCCAGATGGGGATTCGAACCGGGAATCCCTAGCGCTGAGAGGCGAACGTGCTAACCACTAAGCCACCGTGCCGCCTCAAGGTAAATTGAATGCACTAAATTGCCCCTATATATTATCTTATGTGTTTATGTCTGAGTGAGTAAGTGTGCCACGCGATAGATTGGCGTCTTGTCCCGTATCTGTATCTACCCAGCGCATAAAACGTTCTCACCTGGATGGATATGGTACCCCCCCCCCCCCCCCCCCCCCCCCCCCCCCCCCCCCCCCCCCCCCCCCCCCCCCCCCCCCCCCCCCCCCCCCCCCCCCCCCCCCCCCCCCCCCCCCCCCCCCCCCCCCCCCCCGCCGCGAGTTGTGCGTAAATACACTTCTTGTGCATGCTTTTTTTTTTAGATTTCCTGTGGATGGCGGTAAAGTGTTCACAACCACTCCATATGTTTCTCTTTACACCCGTACTCGTGTACATCCCGCCTTTGTGTGTCATTGGTTAAAACGAAAGCGCAATTCAATCTACCGGGGAATACCAGCCAATTGAAGCCGCCCGGTTGGCGGGATTCGTATGAAAACGGGTGGAATCAGCGTGTACTTTGAGGCTGTATGAGGACGTGAGTAAGCGCGGCTCGCCCTGGTTGCTGGTAATCGCTTTTCTGGGTGGTGGCTGCTTTTCTGTGGACGTTCTGAGGCAGGCAGCTCTGCGGCAGCTCTGAGGCAGCTGAACGCCTGTAGTTAGCTCCGGTTACACTGGTTAGTTGTTTTCGTGCTGTACTTTTGGTGAAGACGTCGTGAAAGCTGAAGAAGCCGAGTTCGTTTGTTCTTTCGTTTGTGTAACTGTTTGGTTTTTGCAAACGAAAAGTAAAGAAACACCGGAGAGCAATGCAGGCCATAAAGTGTGTAGTTGTTGGAGACGGGTGAGTTTATTTTTGTGTTTTAAGTCTCTTTAACCTTTTTAAAGTTGGTTGTGACTCACATTTCAATAGTTTAGCGCAGTTTCCCAACTTTTCCCAAAGTTTTTCCAGCGTTGACACGAGCGCTGGAACTAGTTTTCTCTCCAGAACGGGCTTCGGATTCGTTGTGTGATTATTCACTAATGTTTCTTAACAAACACTTGGATTTGTTAAGTTCCTGCTGATTGTCCTTCTGATTAACTGTAGGTTTTCCGCATTCCTCTGTGGATCATTCAGCTAGTCTTAAACTTGATCTTTCTTAATGCTCGCTTCTATTACAAGCCTTTAATAATGTTCTAATCCCTGGTGAAACTAGTTTTATTACATTGAAACTAATACGGATCTGACATCCTTCAAACATTTACAATCTTCTAATAATAATAATATATTTGGGGAATAATTACTTAATTTGATCATATGTGCACTACATTATTGCTGTGCTATCTGTTGTGATTTATAGAGCTTTTCTCTCCTATTGTCTTCCCTCTGTATTATATGTCATGTACATAAACAGTTTATTTTATTTTGTAGATACTGGTTTCTATTTTTATTATATATTTTCTTATTTTGGCGGCACGGTGGCTTAATGGTTAGCATGTTCTCCTCTCAGCGCTAGGGATTCCCGGTTCGAATCCCCATCTGGGTGGAGTTTCCATGTTCTCCCCGTGTCCGCGTGGGTTTCCTCCGGGTTCTCTGGTTTCCTTCCACAGTCCAAAACACATGGATCAAGTCAATTGAGTTCTCCAAATTGCCCCATATAGATTGTGTTTGAGTGAGTGAGTGTGTGCCCAGCGATGGATTGGCACCCTGTCCTGGGTGTATCTGCCCAGCGCCCGAGATGTTCTCCCCTGAATGGGCATGGGGAACCCCACCGCGACCCTAATAGAATAAATAAATAAATAAATAGATAAATAAATAAATAAATAGATAAATAAAGCGGATGATAATGAATGAATGAATTTTCTTATTTTAATACTTTTTTTATAGATATATTAGATGTATTTTTTTTACTTCGCCAATTACTGTCACGTTTGCTGCTGAGAATGTGAATATCCCATTGTGGGACCAATACATCATAATAATTCATAATGTCATATATAAAAATATAATTCTAGTCAAGTGCTACTTCATTGCGCTTTTGACAAATTAGTCATTTAAAGTAAATAAAATAGTATGCTGGAATTTTTAATATGTTAAATCACAGTGTATACTTACAGACCCATTTATTTGGTTCACCTCATTTCTATACTTATTGTTCATTTACCAATTGTAGGTAAGCTATGAAGTTTTAAAGTTACAGTGTAGTCTATCTGTTTTCCTACAATCATGGTTTATTTGGTCTGTGTTTTTAAATAACTGGTATTTAAACAACATTACCACAGAACTGGTATTATTTTGATGGTAGATGATTCTCAGCATGGCACTGACGTGGTGGTGTGTCATTGTGTTGTGCTGGTTTAAAGGGATCACACATCATTGCTGTTAAAATGTTTAAACATTGTATTCACACACTGCACACTTTTAGACACATCTAACATTTTGTTTCAACCTACAGATCAGAGACTCTAGCTCAAGTTGTTACACAATATAAGGTGTTCACCCTCTGATCCGTTAGTATCAGTGTTGCGGACAGTGATGCTGATGGCTCAACATTTTAGTTTGAATTGTTCTTAGTCCGTTAGTGACTAAAGTGGTTGATATCTTCAGCAACACCTTGCATCTGATTTAAACCAGTGTAACATTCACTAACGCAACACTACCACATCAGTTCCACTACAGTTTTTGGAGTCATCCACAAGCAAAATAACACCTGCATTCTGATAATTCTGATCATCAGAGAACTGAGTAAAGCAACTAACAAAGCTGGACTATAGGGTATAATTGTGGAGTACGTCTGTATTGTAAGTGGAACTGATTAAGTACACAATGATCTTTAAAAAAGGGAGGTTTACCTGGTATCTAATAGTACCCCAATGTCTGTTGGGTGTGTTAAAGTGGTGTAAAATTGCTTGTAAAACTGAATGCCTATAAGATGATCTAGCCTGGAGCCCCGTGTACAACTGGTTTATCTATATAAACGTATCAATGTGGCTTTTAGGGAGCAGATTATTAATAATTATTAAAATGATGGAATTTTAAAAACTGTTTTACTTTGTTTTAATGTATTACTTTAATTATAATAGTTAATTATTTGGAATTCTTTTTTATTTGGTAACAGAAAAAACATTGTTCAAATTGTGAATGTTAAGATTACCCATATTAAGAAATGCAACAGAAAAAACACTTGTTTTCTGAACCCTGGCTATTTATTAACGTGGGTAAGTTCTGGGCTGTGATGATGAATTCCTCCTGCTACAACAAACAGGCGATGAACACACTGTGGTTGCAATACAGGCTTAGTGGTTAAGGTACTGGATTATAGACCAGAAGGTTTATCGTTCAACTGCCATGATTGCTCATCTGCCAATATTTGCTCCTTGAGCAAGATTTAGTACCCAAAGTTGTTTGGTTTGCATGACTGAAAAAACAAAAACCTCTGGAATACAGTCATTTTCAATACAGCAGTCATCTGCTAATGTCGATGTTAAATATGTACAGTCTTGGTTTTTCTTTCACTACAATGTATACATGTATCTGGTTCACTACAAAATCTAATGAATACAGTTAAAACTGTACTATTCAGAAATAATATAAGGATGATCTATTTACTTAGTGTTTAAATCTGAAGGCGCCTCTCACGTCACATGAATCTTTGGATCTATTGTGCAGTTGCCTCGTATTAAATAGTTTTCAAAACTCACTAATTTTTCTGAAAGTATTAGTAGAAGCATGTACTTAAAGCTTTAGGAGTTAAAAAATTCTATTCAGACCTTCAAGTAAGGAATAAAAGTGTTCTGATTCTTGTAACTGGTATTAACAGTAGTATTAGTATAGCAGTTAAAATATGTCAGCTGTTATAAACCGACGTCATCAAGATGTAAAAATAAATTCCATAATGCCCTGCACCCTTAGGAATGAAACACTTGTTTCCCCTGTAAAAAAATCTGTTTAACAGCCTTAAAACTTAATAGCTCATCAAAAAATGTAATAGCTACACAAAAAAATGTAGTTTTGTATTCACATCCTCATTAAGACTGAGACACTTAACTTGGGTGCTTAACTTTGGTTAGAATGTAATTAATGTAGTGTATGAAAACATTTCAATAGTGAAAATAAAATTTAAGGAAGGTATTTAGTTAAAAAAAAAACTAAAACATGCTTGTAACTTCTATAAGTGTGTTTATTCTGTTTGTCTAAGTCAGGTTAGTCCTTCTTTCAAATGTTTTTTTCAAACCACAATTGTTTGTTACCTTTTTTCTGCAATTAGTCAAGTACACTAACAAAAGTTGAATTTTTTTTACTGTGTCTGATTAATGATATATGTATAGACCTTTGACTGTTGAAGATTTTCTGCCATTAAAGTGAGAGGAAGAGAAAAGGGTTGGAAGAAAAATGTTTATTTGATAAATGATTGTTTTTTGAAAGATTGTTCCATGATACTTTTATCAAGATATTACCTCTTTTGTCACTTGCATTGTTATTGATATGTTTTTCCCCCACTTATTACAGAGCGGTGGGTAAAACATGCCTTCTGATCAGCTACACTACCAATGCATTTCCAGGAGAATACATCCCCACAGTGTAAGCACACACACAGACAATGGGGATTATATTACTGTCACATTGTCCCTACTCATGTATTATCTTTATGTTCCATATACAAACAGAATACGAATGCAGATCAGTAATCTACAATTTCTTTGTGCAGGTTTGATAATTACTCAGCTAATGTGATGGTTGATGGGAAACCAGTAAACCTGGGACTTTGGGATACAGCAGGACAAGAGGACTATGACCGTCTCCGACCCCTTTCCTACCCTCAAACGGTACAATCAGAATATTAAATAATATAGTAAATTTGAGATACTTTCAGTCTCCATTCGTGTTTTTGTCCGTATCTATGACGACTGGTGGCTTCAGTTATAAAATGCGGTGGCTTTTTACATTTTTTACAAGTCATGTTCTGACTGACTGCTGGTTTAGGTAATGAAACTGAATACCTTCTCTATTTACTGTCCTCTAATCATTACAAGATCTCTATTCTATTTTTGTACCAGTTCTGCCAGTTTAGTCAGTGAATGAACAGGAAGGGGGGGCAAGAAATAAGACCTTTGATGTTATAGAATAATTAACCACATTAATGTTTAAACTCACATTTGGAATTTTTGCTTTGTTTTTACTTGGGTTTAGGACGTATTTTTAATTTGCTTCTCCCTTGTGAGCCCAGCTTCGTTTGAGAATGTTCGTGCTAAGGTAAGAGATTCATATCTCCCTAGAAAAAAGTACGAATGAATGGATGGATGGATGTTTGTAAGAAGAACTTATAAAGCTTACATTGTAGTTTATCAATTAGAATAGTGTAATAATGAAGCAATAAGGCATGAGAGTGTGTGCATTATTGTGAATAAATCATGGGAAAGAGGTGATCTTAGGCACAACGCAAAAAGGAGATTTCTTTAACAATTAGCAAATGTAATCACTAGCCAAATTACAGAACACAGTTTATAAAAACCTTTGGGGGAAAAATATTGTATTTCACGCATTGATATGAATGTGAAGCAGTCAGAAGTGTGCATTATTGTCAGTGGACAAATGACTCAACATCATGGAGGATGCTAAAGATCGCTCAAATAGGGCTCCTAGATTTGAAGCCTTGGAACAACTCTCCTTCAATGTGCCAGCACCTCTGACTTACAGAACAAATACTAGTTTTAGTATAAAAACAAAAATGAATTTGAATTAAATACTACATTGTAGCCATATGGCACCATATTAAAAATAAATATATTTTGTCTAGATGAGGTAATAAACCACTGTATCAAAGATTGAGTCACAACAGATCCTTAACTATTTAGTTAAAGTAACAAAAGAAAAAAAAAAGATTAACCTGGGATCTGTGCAGTGGGGTGCCGCCTATTCCAATCTAAGCCGGTGGCTATGAGGAAGTTCTTATAGTCCATAATTGCATTTGCAAACTGTATCATGGATGTAGTGGTTGGTGCAGCTTTGCTAAACAGCTCTCAGATTACCATCAACAATTTTCTCTTCATATACGAAGTGAAGTAATTTATTAGTAAACATTCCACTGTTTTTCACGTTAATTTCTTTAAAATTATTTCTTTATTTAATCAGTTCAGCTGATTTGTTAAGATTTTAAAGCCAGGTGACGTACTAATTAAAATGTATAATTAAGTGTGAACTTACCCCGGTCTTTCCCCATAGTGGTATCCTGAGGTGAGGCATCATTGCCCTAATACTCCAATCATACTTGTTGGGACCAAGCTTGACTTGAGGGATGATAAGGACGCTATTGAAAAGCTGAAAGAAAAGAAACTCACTCCCATCACCTACCCACAAGGCCTTGCTATGGCTAAAGAAATTGGTCAGTACTTTTGTATAAGTTTGCTGAGATTTAGTATTTCTAATAGAACAGATAAACTATAAAGATGTTTACTTAAAAATTAAGCTCTATAGAATCTCCTCTTTAATGTAATAAAGACTTTACATTATTGATTTTTTTTTTCTTAATATGTGAAAATTTACTGAAAACATAATGGCACCTATTTATCAGTATGTCATGGTTCAAGTTTTAAAAAATATATATATTTTTTTACATATATATTTTGGCTTGTTGTAGACCGACTATCTGAAAAGTTGTGTATATGCTTACAACTTTATGAGCATCAATTTTTTTATATTTCAGAATAGTTAAAATGTTTAATATAAGGCTTGAAATATGAATTAACAGAACTCTTTTAAAGATGACAGTAATTCAGCCTTTAAAGCCTTTTGTAATCAGTGCATTAAAGTTGTTTCCTTAAAATAGTTCTTGCCCTTTAAAGTTTTTTATATGGTTTAAAAACCAAACATTTCTACCAGGAGTCCTGTAACCTTTGTCACTGCATTTTTCAAACTTCCTCTTTACACACACAATGCCAGTACTGTCTGTGCCGCTGTTATTTCGTATTAGTTTTATTTTGCATCTTTATAATTTTATCTGTTATTTTATTAAAGCGTGTATATGTATGTATGTTGACATCCGCACCAAACGAAACTCCTTGTACATCTAGTAATTGGCAAAATTAAGATTATGATTTATAAGGTGTCAGTCTGCAGTAAAAGATTCCAGTTAGTGGCTCAGTTTGGCTCAGTACAATAACTAAGCTTTCGAGCTACATTAATTACATTAAAATTATGTAGTGTGCATGTTCACAAATATGCACTGGTTCACTGTGCTGTAATTTTTTTGATCATATTCTATATCAATATCTAATGTAATATTTACACTCAAATCGACTGTTTTCTTTACTTACAGGTTCAGTGAAATATCTCGAGTGTTCTGCTCTAACACAGAGGGGCCTTAAAACTGTGTTTGACGAAGCTATACGTGCAGTTCTTTGCCCGCCACCGGTCAAGGGTCCAAAGAAGAGATGCCTCATTCTCTGAGACAAAAAAAAACATGACTGCCCCATGACCTCGCCAGACAAGAGCCCAAGCAGTGAAGATTATTGTTAGAAGAAAGAACTGAATTGTATTATACATCTGTCTCTTCCACTCATATATTGTACTTCGACTTTTTCTCTGACTGTCTCTATAAATCCTGGGAGATTTGTCAGAGACGGGAGACGGCTTTCCTTATGTTTCTTCATACTACGTAATTCCTGCTGCCTTTTATATTTGTTTTTGAAAAAGAGCCATGAGAACTCAGAAGTTTTTGTTTTTTTTAACAAATGACAGCCAAAGTAGAAGACTCTTTACTGCGTTTACTTTATATTTTAAATACTAATAGGTTTTTACTCTATCCGCAATCTGACCTGGCACTAAAGCACTGGTTTAAAAGCCCCAATGTACCTGATGTAAATAATCAGCTTGTTAACAGCACATGGATCAGTTAAGGTCAGTGTGTTGAAAGCAAGGAGAAACACTAAAAGCTTCCAGAGCAATGGCCCACCAGGACAGAGATTAAGTAAATAATCTAAAAACAAAAGGAGGTACCTTTTAGGTTCTTCTAGTTGTGCAATTTTCCATTAAACAGTCATTGTAGAAAAGAACCAGCTACAGTGGTATTAATGATTATTTCAGTGCTACAGTGTTGTACCAAAAAGTGTGGAATAGCCAGTAAATTAAAGAGAGAATTTATAAGAAGACCATAAAACGAATCGTTATCAGTCATTAAAACCTCCAGAGGCAAAAAAAAAAATAAAAATAAAAATGCAAATTAAATTTCCAGCTAACTTGGATTACATTGGATTAACAGTATAATCTAAGCGTGTTCATCAGAAACCAGTTCATTTTTGATAGTTTCTCTTGTACTTCATGCTTGAACTGGACGTTTTATTCCGTCATCCTCTGGTTTCTCTTCCATTTGTCAAACACAAGTTTAGCAGCAACAGCATCCTGTATCCCCATTCCTGCATTGGAAAAACAAATCACATGCTGATTATCATTAAACAACTACATAGGACCATTTTAAAGAAACATGTCCACTAATAACATCAACAGTCTGTTCAAGCACTTTAGTACTGTCTGCATCTTGACCGAACCTCAAGAAAAGTTTCAGAATGCAGTAGGTCCTGATAACTAGCACATGCCTTATTGTTTTCCATTCTGTGAGTAATTGCACCCTTCATCTTTATTCCAATATAGCTTGTGAAAACTTACCCAATGACTTGAAAACGGTGGTCTTGTCGTGCAGTGCTGGAAAAGACCCATTAAGAACTTCACCAAGTTCAGCGAACACTTTTGCCTGGTGGATCGCAGAAATGACACTCAGGATAACCTTTAGTTTATATATCAGTGATCATTAGTAATTATATTTTTAGTATAGAAAGTCCTTTAAATGAATATTCAATCATAAGTGTATGTGCTCCTACAGTTGTTGCGTTTATATAGTCAACATGGGACAATAAAGTTTTACAATAATCATCTGCTGTGTCTTTTGTGTTTAAATGCCTTTTAATAAATGAAATAAGTGCTTCGATTAGATTACTGCATGCAACCTGCTGTTAGTTCTTCCAGATAGAATCTTTGTTTTACCCCTGAGAGAATGATGTCTCCTGACTCCATTGCAGCACCCTCTCTGCTGTCAACATAGATCACTGCATCCCTCATCAGTACATCATCCAGTTCCCTCCAGTCTGGCCGGCAAGCCCCCACCGCTAAAATCATATGTAACAGATTGTGTTAAACATGCAGATTTTGCCGGAAAGTTTTGTACCTACAGATTATATTTTGGTGACATCAGTGATTTCAATCAATTGTCAGGTGAGGTGTCGGGTATTGACATTTTATACTGAATCACTGAAATAAAATCTCTACTGTAATTTTCTATAATACGAATGTTTGTAAAGGTCAATTGCACTGTATGCCCCAAATAAGTAAGTGGTAACCAGATCATCACAACTTCATGAGTTTTTTTTTTTTTTTGGTTGAGACTTGTATAATGATTCAAGCTTAATATCATTTCTGGCAGATCAGCTATCTTACATATGATGGTCGAAAAGAGTGTGCTGATGGATTTTCCCTCTGGTTTAGTATTCTGCTGTGTAAGGGATTTTTCTTCTTTGTTTAGAAATGAAACTGCTTCTAACCTACAACATGGGCACCAGGTTTTACCCACTCTCCAAACAGCACCGGTTCACTGGAACTAGTTACAGTAATGATGACATCAGCGTCTTGCACGGCTTCTTTAACAGAAGCACACACTTTAATGGAACCCTGAACACTGTAAGCAAACCTTTCTGCCATTTCCATTCTTCTGCTACACACTCGAACCTAAACAAAGAAGGTGTCTCATTAAAAACTTTATACATTACACTTTATACATTAGCTGATTTTATCTTAGTTTATAACATACTGAATTTTAATACAAAAAATTAAGCTATTGTTTTAATAGTGTCTAATAAAGTTCTTCACCTCTCTAAAAGAAAAAAGCTGCGTAAAGACATCATAATGACTCAGGGCCTGATGACCAGAACCAACGATGCACAAGACAGCTGATGAAGTCGGCTTTAAAAGCTAATCAAGCAAGAATGCAATTAATTGAGTGTAAATGCAGTTCAATGACTATATTTCATTAAACCTGTAAACAAGACCTTAGTTGAAATGGCTGAGACTGCTGCTGTCCTCTTACAGGTAATTTCATGTCCTTCCATGATCTATTAGAATAAAGATGAAAAGAAAATGTAATGCTGTTATAATTCACAAAATACAAGCGATTCATAGAGTATGTACAGAAAGCATGTTTGACAGTCTTACACCTTCAAATGGAATGCTTTCTTAATTTTATAATAAGAAAGATGGCATACTCTACAGGACACTTCTATGTAATTTAATGTATAGGTTGCAGGTATATAGGGTTTAAGTTTAAGTATATAGGGTTAAAATTGAGAAATTTGAAAAATGTTACTTAGCATTAACTATAGGTTGTTTTAACAAGTGATCAGTCATTTGTCAAAAATCCCTTTTTACACTTCTTCATATACAGTTTTTATAGAGACATCAGACCAAAAGTCTAGAAAGCATTAAAACTTAAAAAGACAGAAAAATAGAGGATTACGCGGATGATAATGAGAAGAGATATTAGATCATTTAAACAATTACTAAATTCAAATGGGAAAAGTTTGAACAGAATCTGTCCACCTTATGTTTATTAATAAACATCAAAAGTTAACTGGGTAAAACCCACTGGGTTCATCTTTAACAATATGCCTCCATCCCTCCATTATCTTCCGCTTAATATTCTACTGAGAGCGAAGGGAAAATGTTTCGGGCACTGGGCAGATACACCCAGGACAGGGCGCCAATCTAACAGTACATTCCTAAGGGGATAGGACAATAGTATGTGTTGAGTACATTTACTTAATTGCTTTCCACAATGTTTTTTTTTCATTCATTATCTCCCGCTTTATTCTCTATTAGGGTCGCAGTGGGGTTCCCCATGTCCATCCAGGGAAGAACGCTTCGGGCGCTGGGCAGAGAGACCCAGGACAGAGCGAAAATCTATCGCTGGGCACACACTCACACACATGGACATGCACACAAATACACTCTACATGGGGCAATTTGGAGAACTCAATTGACTTGATCCATGTTTTTGGACTGTGGGTGGAAACCGGAGAACCCGGAGGAAACCCACGCAGACACGGGGAGAACATGGAAACTCCACCCAGATGGGGATTCGTACCGGGAATGCCTAGTGCTGAGAGGAGAAGGGGGCCACTAAGCCACCGTGCCGCCCTCCACAGTGGTTATTAGATAAAATTCTATTGTAAGTGTAAATTTCTAACATGTCTAAAGGTAATAAGTTTGCTTTTTTAAAATGGTGCTGTTATTATTTATTTGGTTATAAGCATGTCTAAAGCCAACTCCAGCCCTTTCTTTTTGGTGATCTTGATTGGTGTTCCGCATCACTATAAGCCTTTTCTGATTTTTATAAAAAAAAAATTAAAATGTAACCACAACATATTGAATATGGTGCAACAATGAAGTTAAATAATAATAAATAATAAAGTTGATTTTGGATAGTAAAATATTTTCCATCAGGGAAAGGAGCTTGTGCTCCTCTAAAATGAAGGGCAAGTCTAAGCCAAAAATGCCAAGGCCAATTTCTTGTCCCAGTCCTGCCCTGGAGGGAGAGAAGAATAAAGACCATCAAGTGTAACCACGTGCTAGGGATTCCCGGTTCGAATCGCTATCTGGGTGGAGTTTCCATGTTCTCCCTGTGTCTGTGTGGGTTTCCTCCGGGTTCTCCGGTTTCCTCCCACAGTCCAAAAACATGGATCAAGTCAAGTGAATTCTCAAAATTGCCCCATATAGTGTGTGTCTGTGTGAGTGAGTGTGTGCCCAGCGATGGATTGGCGCCCTGTCCTGGATGTATCTGCCCAGCGCCTGAGACGTTCTCCCATAGATGGGCATGGGAAACCCCCCCGCGCGACCCTAATAGAGGATAAAGCGGGAGATAATGAATGAATGAAGTGTAACCACGTCAGTTTTATTTGGGGTGTGAGTGTCAGACTGACCGCAGTGATGTGTCCGTACTCAGGGTTAAACAGTAACACGGTGGCGTGTATTGACGGAGCTTTGGATCTGCAGCTGAAGTCTCGTTTATAGAAAGCCACCATCTTCGTGCACAATACGTCTTCGTGTTCAATGTATGCAGGCATTAGCCCCAAAAACCTATTAAAACAGCATTTGTGATTTCAGCGCTTGAGTTAAGTTTAACCGTAGAGCCTTAAGTGTAGTTTTAAAGCCTTATTCTGTAATATTTACCCGCTGTGCTTGCGCAAAGGAACCACACATCTAACCGGCTG
This sequence comes from Corydoras maculifer, assembly GCA_019802435.1. Lineage (NCBI taxonomy): Eukaryota > Metazoa > Chordata > Actinopteri > Siluriformes > Callichthyidae > Corydoras > Corydoras maculifer. Next base: position 787,078 of record JAFMOD010000506.1, read on the forward strand.
CACCACATCGCTTTCAGCGCTGCAAAACCTGCCGAAAACCGATTCCAACCTCGGTATTAACTCCTCATAAGTCAGCAGACTGGCGACCATGGCATCTGTCAGATAAACGGGTTGCTGCGCCATTTTCTGCAACACTGTCAGGAAAAGTTCAACCTTCAATAGAAATAAGTTCAGCTCCAAACCTAGTCGTGTCACGTGGACAGCATCAGCCAATCAGAGAGGAGACCTAGCGTCGTCGGTAAGTAAACTTTAACTTTATCTGTAAAAGAAATCCTTTCTCTTCAAACTGTAAATGACCTGAAGTTCATTCATTCATTATCTTCCGCTTTATCCTATATTAGGGTCGCGGGGGGGGTTCCCCATGTCCATCCAGGGGAGAATGTTTCTGGCGCTGGGCAGATACACCCAGGACAGGGCGCCAATCTATCGCTGGGCACACACTCACACACAGACACGCACACAAACACACTCTATATGGAGCAATTTGGAGAACTCAATTGACTTGTTCCATGTTTTTTTTCCTGTGGAAGGAAACCGGAGAACCCGGAGGAAACCCACGCAGACACAGGGAGAACATGGAAACTCCACCCAGATGGGGATTCGAACCGGGAATCCCTAGTGCTGAGAGGTGAACGTGCTAACCACTAAGCCACCGTGCGACTTGAAGTTAATAATTAATATAGAATTCATTTCACTAAAAATCAGCACCTCCAAATCTGAGGCCATGGTTCTCAGTCGGAAAAGGGTAGAGAGTCCTCTCTGGGTCAGGGATCAGATCTTGCCTCAAGTGGAGGAGTTTAAGTATCTCGGGGTCTTGTTTACGAGTGATGGGAAGATGGAGCGTGAGATTGACAGACGGATTAGCGCGGGGTCAGCAGTGATGCCCTATACTGGTCCGTTGTGTTAAAGAAGGAGCTGAGCCACAAGGCAAGGCTCTTGATTTACCAGTCGATCTACGTTCCGACCCTCACCTATGGTCATGAGCTTTGGGTAATTACCGAAAGAACAAGATCGCGAATACAAGCGGCCAAAATGGGTTTTCTCCGCAGGGTGGCTGGACTTTCCCTTAGAGATGAGAAGCTCGGTCATCCGGGAGAGACTCGGAGTGGAGCTGCTACTCCTCCACATCGAAAAGAGTCAGTTGAGGTGGTTCGGGCATCTGGTCAGGATGCCTCCTGGGTGCCTTCCTAGGGAGGTGTTTCTGCAAGTCCAGCTGGAAGTAGACCTCGGGGAGGACCCAGGACACGCTGGAGGGATTATCTAGCTGGGAATGCCTCGGGGTTCCCCCAGTCGAGCTGGTGGAGGTGGCTGGGGCGAGGAAGGTCTGGGTTTCCCTACTTCAGTTGCTGTCCCCGCGACCCGAACCCCGGACAAGCGGAAGATAATGGATGGATGGATTTCACTGGCGTCATTATAAGTTAAATTGAAAAAGGAATGAGGACTGTAAATGTAAAGTTAAAGGTGAATAAGGACTTCATAAGTTACATAATAATGAGCAGACTGTGAGAAGAGTGGAACAAGAACACTATTAAAGAGTTTTATAGTTTGTACGTAAAATGCATCCATCCATTATCTTCCACTTAATCCTCCACTAGGGTCGCAGGGGTTCTCCATGCTTATCCAGGGAGAATATTTTAGGTGCTAGGCAGATACACACAGGGCAGGGTGTCACACACACGATCACACTCTATATGGGGCACTTTAGAGCATTTAATTTAACTTGATCCATGTCTTTGGACTGTGCAAGGAAACTAAAGGACCCAGAGGAAACCCACACAGACATGGGCAGAAGATGGAAACTCCACCCAAATTGGGATTCGAACCGAGAATCCCCAGGCGAACATGCTAATTACTAAGTTAGCTTATGAAAGTAGCACAATATAATTATATTTTTATTTTGTTATAGTCAATTAAAAGATCACATGCTCTACATAGTTAGACACAATTAGACACAAACCTAGGATTGCCACCCGTCCCATGAAATACGTAATCATCTGGTATTTGGCAAATAAATGTAAGTTAAGCGATTTGTTCAGTATTTCCATAAAAGTCATATAAACATGTTTGTTTTGCAACATAAACACTAAATCTAACAATAATAATCTAAAGCTCCACCAGCTCCACTTCTCCAAACACAAATGGAACACCGAATTCTGTGTCCAACGAATTCTGAGCTTGGCGCTGTTGTCAATTTAGACACTAGATAACAAAATTGGATTGTGTATTTTTGTGAGGAATACAGATCGCGATTAACCGGTCGATCGTGAAGGGGTGTCGCGATGGAGGTTTGAGAAATAAAAGCGTTCACCACGTATCAGCAGCACAGTATCGGAAGCGCTTATACACACCCACGCGCACACATTCACACACAATGTGATTCATTCTGAATCTGAATCTCTACCGTTCTGCAAGCGAGCAGTCTGCCCCCCACCCGTCTCTTTCGCTGTTCCCAAAACCGGCCCGTGGCCACGCCCCCGTGCCTAATTCCGAAGCACTGCCTCCCTAATCATCTACATTAGAGAGTTTCTGTTTGTGTTTTTGCACTTTATTTGACTGACAAGAAGAGTGAAGCTCAAAAAGAACTAAAATGTTCCACTCTCATTTAGAGTGGGGGGAGTAGGTGAATATTTTTTTACAATGTCAAACTCAAAATACATTTGCTTTTTTTAATGTTCATGTTCTGTTTGGGGGCAGCGCAGTGGCTTAGTGGTTAGCATGTTCATTGATGAAGTTCAGATGTTTTCCCCGTGTCCATGTGGCTTTCCTCCGGGTTCTCCAGTTTGTTCCCACAGTCCAAAAACATGGATCAAGGTTAATTGAGTTCTCCAAATTGCCCCATATAAAGTGTGTTTGTGTGAGTGAGTGTGTGCCCAGCGATAGATTGGCGCCCTGTCCTGGGTGTATCTGCCCAGTGCCTGAAGTGTTCTCCCCTGGATGAGCATGGGGAACCTCCCCGTGACCCTAATTGAGGATAAAGCGGAAGATAATAGATGGATGGATGGATGTTCTGTTTGGGGAAATGTGGGTGTAACTGCCTATATAAGCAGTTTCGATCATAATTGGTTTAAAGTTCGTAAAATTGTATGAAACAGAATGTTCTGTTCTTTTAAGAACATTGACAAAGTTAATTATCACAGTTATCATGTTTGTAAAGGTTCCAAAGTCTGCCTTAAGGGTTAAAATGTTTATTAAGGAGCCAAGGAGAGACCGAGACGTGACGTAAAACTATAGCTCTCTTTGATATTTATGCAGCCAATGAGGTTTGTGTTCTGTTAGTATACCAATTATGTTTATGTAAAGTTTATTACCTTTTTTAGTATTAAGAATTAATATGTATTAAGGTTCTAAATCAAGATGTAAATTCGTGTGGTTAAACCAGCAGAGAATCATTCTTAAGATTAAGAGTTTACGATGTAGAAATTGCTCATTGTATATTTGTTTATGTGATTTATGTTACAGTTCTTACGGTTGGGTGTAAGGTTATGAACAACATTAAGGTGCAAAATCAAGAATAAACCTAATCAGTATTGGCAAGAATATTTGTACTGTCAACTTTAAATCTGAGGGAGCTACAGTGGGTTACAGTGATTGTTTTACATTTGTGTATACTGTGTGTTTGGGTTTAACTAAAATCAGGTTTTCATGCTATTTGCTGGAATGTGTTTAATAAAAGAGCAATTCTAACAGATTCGACAATACTAACATGATGTGTGTAAACAGGTTACAATATAAAAGCCTAAAAAATAGAGATTGACCCCGATAGATCTCGATGACCTGTCCAATGGAAAAGTAGATCTCGGGCCAGAAAAGTGTGGGCACCCCTGCCCTAAGTCATAAGACAAATACTGATCAGTTTAAAAAACAATGTGTCATCCCATTTTCCCCTCTAGGTTACCTCAGCTAGTTATGCACTTACATTTTTAAAGATTCATCCTTGCACACAGTTTAATTAACTGCACTTTATTTAAAAAATGTTTTTATTGGTAATAAAGCTTTATCAGCTTTAAGTATGACTGATTGCTTTAGATCAGCTCCTAAATTACAACACAGCACACAAAATAAATCATGGCACTGCTGCGGGCGCCCCGCACCATAGGAGTCAGGCTGTAAACTGTTTACTATTCTACAGTGCATCATATTTTATTTGCCCCTGACAGTAATACACTCAGTAATCTAAAAGAGAATACAACTCTTAAGCTTCAGTTTTGGGCTGCATGGTGGTTTAGTGGTTAGCACGTTCTCCTCAGCGCTGGGGATTCCAGGTTTTAATCCCAATCTGGGTGGAATTTCCAGGTTCCATAATTTCCATAATTGTACAGTTTCTCTTCTTTTGCACAGTGTAAATATATAAATCATTTTATTTTATTTTTATTTACTATTAATTCTATTCTATTAGGCGGCACAGTGACTTAGTGGTTAGCACGTTCGCCTCTCAGCGCTAGGGATTTCCGGTTCGAATCCCCATCTGGGTGGAGTTTCCATGTTCTCCCCGTGTCCGCGTGGGTTTCCTCCGGGTTCTCCGGTTTCCTCCCACAGTCTAAAAACATGGATCAAGTCAATTGAGTTCTCCAAATTGCCCCATATAGAGTGTGTGTGTGAGTGAGTGTGTGCCCAACGATAGATTGGCGCCCTTTAGATTGGATGGGCATGGGGAACCCCACCGCGACCCTAATAGAGGATAAAGCGGAAGATAATGAATGAATGGATTCTATTATATTCTATTTTAACTTTATGTGAAGATGTTGGGTAAGAATTTCACTGCTGGCTGTACCATGTATATCTAAGCATGTGACCAATAAACCTGATTTGATTTGATTTTGATTTGATGTCTCGAGGATGTTCCTTCGGGTTTTCTGGTTACCTCCCACAGTCCAAAACATGGATTCATTGTAAATTGAATGCTCTAAACTGCCCAACATAGTTTGTGAATGAATGAATGAATGAATTATGAATAAATTTCGACGTCACCCTGAAGCCCATCGCAACGTCAGAGGGTAACGTAACGGCTTTGAGATCACGTAGGTAATTCTGCACATGCGCTTTAACGGGGATTCGGGCCTGATTTGCGCGCATGCGCAGTTGAACCTTGCCTTACACGTGGTTGGGTAGAGACTGTGCGGTACGTTACCTCTACGTTGTTGCTGCTGAGTTTTTAGTTTAATTTCCTTTCCTTTTTCTTTTAGCTACATTTAAAAGTTACGGGAGTTTATCCTCCGTGAAGCATTCGCCGAGAGGACTTAATCGACTAAACATTCATCATGGTAAGTGTACTGTATGAAAAGGTTTTGGTATCTTCCTGTGTTAGCCAGGTTCCATACAAATCTGCTAACCAATGTATTTGGTTGCAATTTTTTCTTTTGCTGTTTTATACTGTTCGCATCTGTATCACTCGTGTTAATAAGTAAATAAAACGGCTGCGTTTTCATTAATACTGTGTTCATGTTACGGGTAAAATGGTACTGTGAAGGAAATCACACGTTATATGTTGGATTGCTGTGTCCTATTATGACTTCTAATGTGTGTTTTGTTTTTAAATCAGACTGAAGCTGAAGTCAATCCTAAAGCTTACCCTCTGGCTGATGCCAGTTTGACCAAAACCATTCTGGACCTCGTGCAGCAAGCGGCTAACTACAAACAACTGCGTAAAGGCGCCAACGAGGGTAAGTATGTCCTCATTTAATACCTTGTACTGGAAATGAAATTACGTATATTGGGACATTTGTTGTTTTAACATTGTATTTTATCTTGCGTTGTTTCCAGCCACTAAAACACTGAACCGTGGAATTGCGGAGTTTATCGTCATGGCTGCTGATGCTGAACCCCTGGAAATTATTCTCCACCTTCCTCTTCTGTGTGAGGATAAAAATGTGCCTTATGTTTTCGTGAGGTCAAAGCAAGCTCTTGGGCGAGCTTGTGGGGTGTCACGACCCGTTATTGCCACATCGGTCACCATAAAGGAGGGTTCACAGCTGAAGCCTCAGATTCAATCTCTACAGATGTCGATCGAAAGACTTTTGGTTTGAGCCTGTTCTGATTTTTAAAGTTTAAGGAATTAACTTTGGTATCTGGTTATTCTTTTTGTAATTCCTGTACAGTTCTACAATTCTTTTACTACATGATTGAGTTTGGGACAAGTGATTAGTATTACATTCTTTCTTTTGAAAAAAAAAATCTGTCAATTTGCCCCAATAAACATAAACTGTCTCATATGTTTGATTGTCTTTTGGAAACATGTTTGTGCAGTTCGTTTGTCCACTGAGGTGTTTTGGAAATGTGTTTTAACCATAAAAATGAATTGGATGTGTTTAGGATGCAGAGCATAATTTTATTCGGTTTCTTGCTCAAGTTTTGAATGCCATTAGAAATTGTGAATTACAATTTAAGCCAAATGTTTATGGAATCAGAAATTAATATTAGTTTTAAGTACTTTGTGACTGGTAGCTTTTAGAAAGTTACCACTATACTTACAGTGTGTGGAGTTTGCATGTCTGATATACTTTTCATAGTCCCAAACACATGCCAGAAGTTGAACTGAAAATGTTCATGTTTGTAATGTAAAGGCCTGGTGATCTGCATTTTGTAATTTCATCCATTAAGCTGGTTTTTAAATTCCCTCAGTATTCCAGCTGAATTTAAATATGAATAAATGGACAAGTTACACAATGTGCAGTAATGTTTAAATTTGTTAGGTTTTTGTGTGACCACATTAGCCTTTAGATTTATTTAGACTATGTGGTATAAGTAAAACCAGAGAGAAGGCATCCCTCAAACCTATGAGAGGACCAAAACACATTTCAGGTGCAGATGTCTCATGAAGACTTAAAAAAATCACTTTAAAAATTTTAATTCAGGACACCATATTTCTGTTTTTGTTTTTTAAAAATAATTTTATTAAACCACAACTTAAAAGCAAAGTTTGGTTTTTATGAATTTATTTTTATTTTTTCCTTTGTCAGCTTCAAGTTATTTCAGTGTCCATTGTGGGTTTTTTTGTCTTTATCGAATTGGTCCAATAACAATTTTGTCCCCATCTGTAAATGACACAATAGAACAGAAAGCAAATTTCTTTTGTTTGCATTATTATATAGGCACATGACTGGATGCAGACTGCACACAGTGGCTTAGTGGTTAGCATGTTCGCCTATCAGCGCTGGGGATCCAGGTTTGAATCCCAATCTGGGTAAAGTTTCCATGTTTATCCCCTTGTCCATGTGTATTTTCTCTGGGTTCTCTGGTGGTTTACCCCAAGAGTACAAAAGTATGGATTCAAGACCCCATGTAGTGTGTACCCAGTGATTGATAGGTGCCTTGTCTTTGGTGTATCTGCCCAGTGCCCAAAAAGTCCCTTGTGACCCTAGTGGAGGATTAAGCAAAAGATGATGAATAAATGAATGTCTGAATGCATAACTAACCTTTTCATCCACTAAAGATATCCATCTATTATCTTCCACTTGATCCTATCTTAGGGTCATGGGGGGTTCCCCATGCCCATCCAGGGGAGAACATTTCGGGTGCTATCACTGGGCACCACTAAAGATAATACTTGTTAAATTATGATAAAATGACTAAAACCTAAACATCAATTTACCCATGAAAAATGTTCTCTAAGTGTATTCTGCAGAACTATATTTGCACTTAAACTGCCCCAGTACAGCAAAGTACTGACACTGCATATGGATTGACAAAATATTGTTCTACCTTCATAAGAAACATGTTGAATATTAAAATGTGGGTAAATGCTTTTCCTCCAAACTCATAGTGTTCTAGATATACTCTTTGCACAGTTTGCTCATTTTAATGTAACTTTTAAAGTCCTAATTCACTTTAAACTTAACATTTACATAGGGTTGCCACCTTTTAGAAATAAAAATAAGGGATGCACATCACAGCTCCTTTGGGTCATGACTCTTATAGATGAGGTGCCCGAAGCAGTGCTAGGGTTTAGTTTGTGTGCGTTTACTCAAATCAAGAAACTTACTTTAAATTCTGGTATAACATATTTTTTTGGATATCTTCAACTAAGGGCGGCACGGTGGCTTAGTGGTTAGCACGTTCGCCTCTCAGCGCTAGGGATTCCTGGTTCGAATCCCCTTCTGGGTGGAGTTTCCATGTTCTCCCCGTGTCTGCGTGGGTTTCCTCCGGGTTCTCCGGTTTCCTCCCACAGTCCAAAAACATGGATCAAGTCAATTGAATTCTCAAAATTGCCCCATATAGAGTGTGTCTGTGTGAGTGAGTGTGTGCCCAGCGATGGATTGGCGCCCTGTCCTGGGTCTATCTGCCCAGCGCCCGAGACGTTCTCCCCTGGATGGGCCTGGGGAACCCCACCGCGACCCTAATAGAGGATGAAGCGGGAGATAATGAATGAATGAATGAATCTTCAACTAATGGCATCTTAGGCTACTTTTTTAACGCATGTACATGATACAATAAGATAACAGAGTTAAACTTTAGAAGGTAGAAGCAGCGCTCTTCTCCTGTGCACTAGGTGTCAATGTTGGTAGTGTCGCTGGCTGTTGAAGCGGCAAGGCCGCGTGCTGCATTGTGGGTAGGACATCTAGGTCAGCCATATTGCTGTCTCCCAGCTCGTGAAGGAGAGAGTCAGAGGATGAAAGGGCTTCGGGGAATCAGTCAGCTGTCGGTAAGAGTTTACTTATATATGTATGTGAGTTCGACCGAGAGGAAAATGCTGCAGCGAGTTGGGGTGTGAGGTAAATGTTAGCGTGCAAAAGTGACGTTATAATCACACTGTCGGAGCGCCCGCCTCTGGATCCTCACACTGAGCTTCAACACTGCAAACTAAAGACCACAGAACGCTGGATTAAACGTCCCCTGCTGCTCATCTAGTAAACACTAGATATGAGAGTTTTGTGCATTATGTGCTTTATTGAATGAACTTGGAGTGGTAGCTCAGTGGTTAGAGTGTTGGGCTGTCAATCTGAAGGTTGTAGGTTCAAATCCCAGGTCCACTGAAGTTACCAATCTGGGCCTTTGAGCAAGATTCTTAACCCTCATTGCTCCAGGGATGCTGAGTTCTCTGCGTACTGACCACAAAATGACCAAATGTAAATGAATAATAATAATTCTGTATTTTTAATGGTTTGCACTGTATGTTTGGTATTTATACAATCCTTTCATTCAGGTGTTTATCTGTAAAGAATGTACTAGATGCTAAAGAATATCATACATTATTTATACTTACACGTACAGTTTTCTGATATGAATTGTTGCTTATAAGCATGTGACTTTACCAGCTTTTAAAATGCAGATACCCAATGGTCACAAAGTGGGGACGAGATTATCTCAAACAGAGAGAAATGAAAATTGGTTCAAGCAAAGCAGGGCGGCACGGCGGCTAAGTGGTTAGCACGTTCGCCTCTCGGCGCTGGGGGTTCCCGGTTTGCATCCCAATCTGGGTGGAGTTTCCATGTTCTCCCCGTGTCTGCATGGGTTTCCTCCGGTTTCATCCCACAGTCCAAAAACATGGATCAAGTATATTCAATTTTCCAAATTACCCCATATAGAGTGTGTCTCTGTGAGTGAGTGTGTGCCCAGCGATGGATTGGCGCCCTGTCTTGGGTCTATCTTCCCAGCGCCTGAAATGTTCTCCCCTGGATGGGCATGGGGAACCCCACCGTGACCCTACTAGAGGATAAAGCGGGAGATAAAGGATGGATGGTTCAAGCAAAGCAAATTTTACAGGAACAATAAGGACCCCAAGGTGATAATCAAATCTAAGTGAAATTGGTGATTTATACCAGGGGTGCCAACACTTTTCTGACCCGAGATGTACTTTTCCATAAGACAGGTCATCGAGATCTATCGGGGTTAATCTCTTTTTTTTAAGGCTTTTATAATGATTCCTGTTCATACACATCATGTTAGTATTGTCGAATCTGTTAGAATTGCTATTTTATTAAACACATTACAACAAATAGCATGAAAACCTGATTTTAGTTAAACATAAACACAAAGTATACACAAATGTAAAACAATCACTGTAACCCACATTTCCTCAAACAGAACATCCATCCATTATCTGTCAATTTATCCTCTATTAGGGTCGTGGTGGGGGGGGGGTGTTCCATATGCCCATCCAGGGAAGAACGTTCGGGCGCTGGGCAGATACACCCAGGACAGGGCGTCAATCCATTACTTTTGATTCGTCAACGTTTCAATTAGTCCTTACATTTGGTCATTGAAGCAATGTGTGTTAAGGACCTTGCTCTAGGGCCCACATTGGTAACTTCAGTGACTATGGGATTTAAACCTTCAACCTTCGGATTGATAGCCCAACACTCTAGCCACTGAGCTACCAAACCTCTCTTAGTCTTATGATGTAATAACCCTAAGAAAGTGCTAAAAAGCAACTTTCTTTATATTTTGTAAAACAATGTAATATGTTTTTTACTGAAATATTAAGGCAACCTTAATTAAATACATTTAAATTTATTAACCTTATTCAAATAAAACATAAATCCACATGTTTCAAGTTTGACGTCTTAGTTTTCAACACTTGATGTTGCAGATTTTGTCCTTAAAAGTAATTGTTCTGTGCAAAATATATAAATCAATCATATAAACATGGGCGTGGTTAAAAATTAACAGATATATGCTGCTTAGAGTAAGATAAGATATTTTGCACTACAATCAAACTGTTGAATATCTAGCCATATAAGTTTATTCCTGGGTTGGTACAAATGATATAAGTGATTTAAAAATATTCATTAAGCCAAAAAGTTATGAATATAACTGGTTTTTGTTATTTATTTTAATAAAAAGTTTGGACCTTTCTGTAACAAAATTTCTCTTATTTTTCTGGAATGAACTTGAGTGATTTATAATAAAAAAATGAAATGTCTATAATGGTGTAGTGAGGAGATATGTGTTTGTAGCACACTTCTGGTCTGTTAATACCAACCATGACTAAAATGCTTTTTTACTAAAAGATTTTTGCAGCTAACGCAATGTTAAATGTGGGGTGCATACCCTAACACTCTTGAAAAGTCTCTTGAAAAAATCTTTGGTAGACCTTTTTGAGAATTTCTTTATTTTTTAATGCTTTAGTAAAGGGTTATTTCTTTACTTGGCACAAAGAAATAGTTATTTATGCAAAGACAATAGATTAATTACCAGTGGATTCTTACTTCACCTTGTCATCCTGCCGTGATGCTCAGGCTTTTCCTTGTATATTTAAAAATGCCTAGTGACTCCGCCTTACCGACAGAGTTGTATACTTCTACTTGTACACTTGGTATGAGCGTTTTGTACTTTGTGCATTATTGAATGAACTGGGAGTGGAAGTTTTTAAGAAACTGCTAAAGATGCACCTTTTAACAAATACCTAAAATAAAAATAAAAAAAAGGGGGGGGGTGCAGCATCGTATAATGATCAGCTTTGATAATTATACGGTGTAGCTGGTTTACTTCATAACCACTGACTTCTGATGTTCTCATTTGTAAGTTGCTTTGGATAAAAGCATCTGCTGAATTACTAAATGTAAATGTTGTATCACAAAGATGAGTGACGAGGGTAGTAAAGTTTGACATTTGACTGAACAATGGAAATCTTTTCCAAAATTGACCGATTCTTTAAAATTGTTGCTTTCTGGGATTCAGCTGCACTATTACCAGTATGTTTTTAGTTTTATGTGTTATAACTTGACTGTATTTTTTATTATTGTTTTGCAGAGGAGGCTTTATGCAGCACAGGCTGCCCGCAAGGCTGAGCTTGCACAGCCAGTCAAGTTTCAGCCACAAGAGGTTCAGGTCAGTATATCATTATATACTATAGTGTGTATATACTTCCATCCATAATTAGTATAAATAGTACTCCCTTACCAAAGGTAAAACAATCCAGAAGTTACTACTGCGATTGGCTTTTAGGGATTTGGGATTCTACGAGAGAATTCTAAAAAATATATATATTCTTAAAAGAAACTTTAATGTTTTTTTTATGCAATTGATAAACGAAGTAGCATTTGGCCCAGTGCTGAAACACTAAATATTCCAAATAACAGTACCTCTTTTATGCTTATATTAACACCTGATGGTGAATTATCTTTCTTTTAATATAATAAAATCCACTCAGACCTACTGGAAGGTTGTATACTGCAGTACATATTAATAATAATGGCAACATTTAAAAAAATACATTGGGGTACTTTTTTTTTTAAAAAATACATAAATGAAGCTTCAACACCGGTAGTTCCAAATGATGTGTATATATATCATTTGGAACTACCGGTGTTGAAGCTTCACTTAGGTATTTTTAAAAAAGTACCTAAAACTTTTCATCATTTATAACTTAGTGACTCCTTAAATGACAGGAATGAAAAGTAAGGGGTAACCAGTTTTGTCTCTTCAATCCCAGTAGTAGAGCAAGACGTTTTGTTTTTGTTCCGCATGTATTACTACTATATCCCATAAAAGTTGCGTTAGCAAAAAGACAGGTTTAAGATTTAAAATTTTATTTTTAGGTTTTTTGACGGTTTAAAATTAACTCTGAAAGCGCACGATTGGAGAGGTAAGGTGCTTGCTAGATGGGATTTACTAAATCAAGAGGGAATTTTGGGCTTTAAACATGACAATGTGATAATGTGACACATTATATTTCAATGCTGAAATTTAAAGTAGTAAAAAAAAATTTTTGATTTATTAAATTCAGGTTTCTGATGAAGTGCTTAGCTGTAGTGTGTGTGTTGTAGGTGACTAAATTGCCCAGTGGACTGGTTATCGCTTCTTTGGAAAATTATTCCCCGGCGTCTCGCATCGCTGTGCTTGTGAAGGCTGGCAGTCGCTATGAGCCTTTCGACAGTCTGGGTATTACACACTTTCTCCGACTGGCAAGTGGCCTGGTAGGTAGAAATATCATCTAAAGACCAATGAAACAACCAGTATGACCATGTTTTAATTTGTTTTGTTTTATTTGCTCAGACCACCAAGGGAGCCTCTGCTTTTCGGATATGCCACGGCATTGAGGCTGTGGGAGGCAGCTTGAGGTTCATCTTCTCCCTATGTTGGAATTATATTTTGTGTTGTATTGTACCTTATTCATCATGATGGAACTTTATATATTTTATTCAGTGTCTCCACAAATCGGGAAAACATGGTCTACACTGTGGACTGCTTGAGAGATCATATGTAAGAAGAGTTTTAATGTCCATTTAAGTTGTTTTTGTTATTCCTGTTTAGGAGTGAACATACATTGTGTATTTTTAATTTAGTGACACAGTTATGGAGTATCTAATCAATGTGACTACTGCACCAGAATTCCGGCCTTGGGAACTGTCTGACCTCGCCCCCCAACTGAAAGTGGACAAAGTCATTGCTCAGCAAAACCCACAGATTGGTATGTTAACAATTAATAAAGTAAAATTAAAATTAACAGATTAATTATGGTATCATTAAATGCTGAATTAAAATATAATAATAAAATTAACCATTTCACTACATATTTTCTGTTAAATGTAGTAAAATTTCTGCTTACTTTTTTAAAATTCTACTTAATTATATATTTTAATATATTTTGGTTTGTGTTTTTAACCATTTCACTACAAATGTTTTGTTCAATTTTGTAATTTCTGCTTAATGTTTTCATTTGTTACACCTAATCATCAGAGCTTTACACATGGTGTTACACATTATAATAAAACACTGATTTAATGTGTGTCATTATGTTCATCAATCATTGTCAAAAACAATATAGTTAACTTCAGTTTTATTAAGGAATTTTATTTATTTGTACCTTTTATAAAGTCACTTTAAAATATATGTATTTTTCCTTATTGTCTTGTTGGTCTTTCAAGGTGTCCTTGAGAATCTGCATGCTGCTGCTTATAAGAATGCCCTTTCCAACTCCCTTTACTGTCCAGACTACGTGATTGGCAAAATTACCACAGAGCAGGTAAGAACCAAAGCATTGAATTATGTGTGTTGGAGTCGGCTGTAGCCTTACTGTGTCTGCTCCTCCTTACAGATGCACAGCTTTGTTCAAAATCATTTTACTAGTGCAAGAATGGCCCTTGTTGGACTTGGTATGTCTATATATTGTATTTGCATATACATTTCTATATATTGTATTATTTAACTGATATTGAGCATTTGTTTGTTGGGTAAATTTTAGGTGTGGATCATGCTGTTCTCAAGCAAGTAGGGGAGCAGTTTCTGAACATTCGTAGTGGAACTGGAACTGTCGGATCGAAAGCTCTGTACCGTGGAGGTATTACTCTAAACACCTTTTCCCTCCCTTTAATTTGTACTGTTCCATTTTTGAAATGTTAAGGCATGCTATTGCAACCGATTCTTTGAGTGATTTTTTTTTTTTTTTTTTTTTTTACCTTTGTAACCACATGATCAGTTTTTACTCTTTATTGATAAACTGACCATCTAATTATCACACCTGTAATACACTGACTAAAGACTAAAAGTTTCTCCAAAAAGTTTTATGCTTTGTGATGTATATATTTGGCCTGTATCTATTTCTCTGCGGGGCTGTGGAAAAAGTACATACATGCCATAAATTATTATTGTTATTATTATTTTTTAATTGTTCTTAAACTTTCTGCACCAAAGTACATTAGACATTCTATATATTGTTTTAGTACCTTATCAATTGCTTCCCTTCTAATCTTGTTGTAAATATAAGTATCCTGTTTTAGTTGTATGGTACCTATTTTTCAGTTAAATACCTTAATGAAATCTGGAAGTAAAATCCCTTTTTAATAACACTTAAATATTAAATAGTCAGGAACATATTTACACAAGGGTGTACAACATTTATTCAGTAACAGTATGATTGTGTTGGAGTAAATATTAACCAAGGCGGCACGGTGGCTTAGTGGTTAGCACATTCGCCTCTCAGCGCTGGGGATTCCCGGTTCGAATCCCCATCTGGGTGGAGTTTCCATGTTCTCCCCGTGTCTGCGTGGGTTTCCTCCGGGTTCTCCGGTTTCCTCCCACAGTCCAAAAACATGGATCATGTTAATTGAATTCTCAAAATTGCCCAATTTAGAGTGTGTATGTGTGAGTGAGTGTGTGCCCAGCGATGGATTGGCGCCCTATGGATTGGGTCTATCTGCCCAGCGCCCGAGACGTTCTCCCCTGGATGGGCATGGGGAACCCCACCGCGACCCTAATAGAGGATAAGCGGAAGATAATGAATGAATGAATAAATATTAACCATTTTATTTAAGATGCTTTTGCTTTTCTACATTCTCAGAGATAGACTAGAAACACAACCTATGTACCGCTGTATAAATAGCCCCAGCGTGCTGATACGGTGCTAAAACCCAAACAAACAAACAATCTACATTCTCAGTAATATTAATGTTGGAACTTGCTGTCAGAACAAAGTATCAAAAATAACCCTTATATATAGAATATTAGTCTCTCCACCTTTTTATTACTTTTCATCTTTAATTGCCATTTTAAAACCTGTTCGTTTTGCTGCCTCGTATGAATATTTGCACGACTTTTTTTAAATAAAAATGGGTTATAAAAATATATAGCCGTAAAAAGGCTACTGTTATGAATATTGTTATATTGCAATACATTAACTTAAAGCTAAGGTTTGTGTTGACAGCATCATTGTAATTTAAATAGTCTAATAATGGTAACATTTAACTTGCAGGGGAGCTGCGTCATCAGACTGGTGGCAGCTTGGTCCATGCAGCTGTGGTGAGTGAAAGTGCAGCAAGCACCTCTGCTGAGACCGCAGCATTTGGTGTGCTGCAGCACGTATTGGGGGCCGGTCCACATGTAAAAAGGGGCTCCAACACCACCAGCAAACTGAGTCAGGCTGTGTCCAAAGCTACCACCCATCCCTTTGATGTAAGTAATTCTCAAAGGTTACTTTGTTTCAGCAGAGGTTTAAATAAAATGACTAAAGTGGACAGACAAACTCATACTTACCATCAATTATTTTTTTAAACAGGTTTCAGCATTTAATGCTAGTTACTCTGATTCTGGACTGTTTGGAGTGTACACCATTTCTCAGGCTGATGCAGCAAGAGATGTGAGTTAAACATATATTTGAAAATACAATTAAATATGTGCTACTACTTAAAAGAGTGCTTCAGATGCTTTAGTGTGTAAGACTTAGCATGTCACCTGTTACTATTCTTTAGGTGATCAAGGCTGCTGTGGGCCAGGTCAGTGCTATTGCTCAAGGAAACCTTGCTAATGCTGATCTCAACAAAGCTAAGTGGGTAAAAAATAATAAGCTGGGCGGGTGTTATTTTGCAATGTATCATTGGTTCAGTGTATTTTTTTTGTTTGTTTGTTTAGGACACAGTTGAAGGCTGAGTACCTCATGTCTATTGAGACCTCAGATGGCTTGTTAGAATCTATTGGGGGCCAAGCATTGACTGAGGGAACCTACCATGCACCTGAGGCAGTTTGCCAAAAAATTGATGCTGTGTCTTCAAGCGATGTAGTCAATGTAAGTTACAGTTACAGTCCATGACTCTTTTTACCAACACGCCTTGTTTAGTTTAACTGGGAATGTTTTAATCAGCTTGTTATTTATTTATTTTTTATAACACTAAAACATTTAACTAATATAATTGCTGTTTTTCAATTATTAGTAAGTAAGTAGTAGAAAAGAATGGTTAAGAATACATAGACTTTAAATGAATTCAGTTGTAAATGCTCTGGACATCCTGTAGACAAAATGACACTGCAGTGAAAATGGCTATAGTCAAATATTGTATAATGCATTTCTCAACATTTCCATAATGATACAACCTGCAATGGAAATTACTTGGTTTAACGTACTTTTTAAAAAAAATTAGCTGTAAGTTTTCTGCAAAAATGTTAGCACCTCAGTTTTGTTTCTCTGTTCCTCTTCTATCTTAAATGCCTCTACGTTTAAAAGTTACTTGCAAGTTACAGTTGTTCATGGATAAGTAGACTAGTGCTGCTTTTGCACAAAAGAGAAGGCAAATAATTGTCATGCCATTAAGTGGTTTTAAACCTAGTGGCATGGTGTGTATCTTTTAATGAAAACCAAATTTGTTATTTCATAATAATAAATAAAGTTGTGTTTGTCACAGGGAATTTCTGCTTTCTTTACACATTGTATAAAGCAATTTTGTTATTGTTTAATAGTTTGTAAAATAAAAATCTTTTGTAGAGAACTTAAATTGTTTAGAACAAATATCGACCAGTAAAGATTGGTAGCTGATTTTAAGCATCCCTAGTTTTTTGTTGTGTCTGTGATATGTTTGGCCATTTTTCCTGTTACAAGTCTTTCTTTAAAATAGTTTTTTTTTTAAATAGACTCTTTTGACAAGTGATTGTTTATCTTTAGGCTGCGAAAAAGTTCATGTCTGGGAAGAAGACGATGGCTTCCAGCGGACATCTGGTTAACACACCCTTTGTGGATGAAATCTAAATGAGCTACAGTTTTCTGTCAATCCCTTTACTTATCCACAGTGTCCTGCTCTTTATTAAAGATAAGAAAATGGTCATGACTGGTTTCGTCACATGTTCTATTAAGAGTAATTATACTCTCATCCTTATTGTGTTCAAATAGCTTTTGGAGAAAGGTGACACGGCTCTTCTCCTGCTGATTTTGAAATGTATAGCACATGTAAACTAATAAATAAATGTCTTTAATTGAAAGTCAGACATGTTGTGTTTGTGCGTTATTAAACTGTAAATATGTAACAGTCTGTTTTGAGGCAAAAATAACTCCACCAAACTCGTCCAAGGGTTTTAAAATAAATTCAATAAAATTCTGAGTGGGACTAATAATTAGTTTTATTATATTTATTTCATTAATATGTTTTGTATTATCAAAGAGGAAATGGTTTAGGGTACAATTACCACAAACACCTGTACAGTTGCTTACTTTGGATAAGAGTGTCTGCCAAACAACCAATTTGTACATCAAATGACTATCTATTTTAAGCTGTATTATATCAAGCAAATAAATATTGCTTGATACATTATAACTGGACATTATTACATTCACAATATCACGTTTTTTTGTTTAAATGCTTCATTCATATTGTGACCTAATTGCTTTGTAAGGGAAACTTGTGTACAAAGGTTTCAGTAGTTATTGAATGAATGAATATATATATATATATATATATATATATATATATATATATATGCGGTATGCATTATTCAAGATCTTTGTTCAAAAATGTTGATTCTGCCTTTTACTAAAATCCCGTTGTTTCGAGTCGCTGAGACGGAGCTCTCGCGAGGTTTGGTGACCTGACGTGCACACAGTGTTTAGGGCGACGCGTGGAGGGTCTCACTATGAAACGCTGTAGTTTGTTTAACAAAGCCAGATGCGGGCTGCTGTTCAGCGTTTTTAATGAACTAAATGCTGCTTGTTTTGGGGTAGCGGACATGAAGTCGAGTTTAGAGTATGTAAAACTGTTTGTAAGCGCCATGGAGCCTGGTCAGTAATGATTTTTGACGGTATAATGCGGCCACACACATGAACACTCCGTGGCTTTACCATCTTTATTTTATCACCAAACCGTCAGACTAAAATCTGCTGTATTAAATTAACACCTCTTTAAAAGTCGCGTTCCTTCGACAACATGCGCTGTTTTCTTTACTGCCTTTAGGAAATTATGGGAAATGGATAAACTGAGCATTATTTCATTATGGCTTTTTCTTGCCGCCGATATTTTTGCAATTGCCAGTATCGCAAATCCAGATTGGATTAACACCGGAGAGGAAGAAGGTAACGACACTGAATTATACAATCTGCGTCGTCTAGCAAACTTCATTTCCAGTTGTGTAACTCGTTTCGGAAATGTGGGTGTGTTACTTTATGGCAGCTTTTGTTCTGACCGACCGACCTGCCTATTTATGTGCATTTCAATGCTCCAGTACATCCTGTCGTAACAGTCTTAGAGAAATCGTTATGTGTCTGTACCTGGAACAGTCTTTGTTAAGGTTTTCTGCAGCGACTCGGTGAAAGGAACCCTTGAAATGGAGAGGCGTTGTCCGAGAGGTCTTTTATTGTTCGCAGATGTGCCATATTAAACGTTCAAATGTTTTTAAAGCCAATTAATAACAAAACCAAACTGTAAACTTAATCAGCAATAAAATACTAAACTTGTGTCTAAAGGAACATCTCATACTTGCAAGATTAAGATCAAAATAATCATTCTAATTTAACAATGTTTTATTAACAAGCTAACAACAGTGCTGTATGAGAAATGCTGTATCAAAATAAATTAAGCAGAATTTTTAATAATAAGAATTTAGTAGGGAATTCACACTTAATGATAAAAATAAGCTCAGAACAATACTGTAAAGATCACAGAATGTTAATGTTGAATTAGAAACAATGACTTCTCACAAATATGACCGCATGCCCCTCCAGGGGAGAACATGTCGGGCACTGGGCAGATGCACCTAGGACAGGGTGCTAATCTATCAGTGGCTACATTCACACACACAGATACACTATATGGGGCAATTTAGAGCATTCAATTTACCTTGAATCCTTGTCTTTGGACTGTGGGAGGAAACACATGCGGACACAGGGAGAACATGGAAAATCCACGTGCCACCCTAGCAATATTATGTTTAGACATTTGTATTGGCTTATGTATTATTTATGAATGAACTATTAAGTTTTTAGTGATAAGTTTTTATGTTAGAACTAATCTGTGGAACACCCTTTAATGATGCATGAAGGTTTTCAAAACAAAACAAAACAAAAAAAAAATACCAGCTGCTTTTAGCTCTGCTCTGTAAAAAAGCTGGGAAATGTTTCATGTTAAGTTATTTTATGCTCGTTTGTTGTACAACACATAGTTTGTGAACCCAACTTTGAATAGTGTGAGTCGTCTACATAAAAAGTGGCATTGTCAAAACTTAAAAAAAAAAAAAAGTACTATACATTTATTATTTGCAAATTGTTTTTACAATGAACAAGTCAAAATTATCTACATCCTTTAATAGTTGATATGTATACACATACACACACACACTAACTGGCCAATAAAAAAGTCACCACCTAAATTTCACAAAGCAAAGGTAGAGCCTCCTCTTAGAAATTACTGAATTACTGTATGGATGATAATGTTTCAGCTGCAACAAGTAATTTAACCCAAATTTATACAGTGAGTAGCTTCTGATTTGTTAAACAAGCATATGAATGACACATCCTGTGGTTGTGTAAAAACTGTTAATCAGTTTCAGAAGGCTAAAATTATTGGCATACATCAAAGAGAGAAAACATCTGAAATGTTGAAACTACTAAAATTGGGTTAAGAACTGTCCAACGCATTATTATACATTTACCACTGTCATCCTACAAACAGTAAGATCCAAAAAAGGCACAGTCATAACTGAAACAGTGAAGCTATATTTTTGCACTACAAGGGAAATAAAAATTTAAACAATTTGTGCAAGCAGAAATTTAAAACAGCATTTGAACTGATATAAATCTGTATCTATAATGGATTGACCATAAAAAAGAAACATTGATGCTTTCCGCATTGGCAGTGCATCGTTATGCTCTGGATTGAAATGTTTTGATTAATATTACCCAATCTAATGTTTGAGCATTCAGCTACTGTATCTCTTTATACTTTAAATTCCTTGTGGCTGCTTTTATTCACTATGTTCCACTGAAGTGCTCTCATACTGTTCTCAAACAAACATTTGTGCTATATAAGGGAGCTAAAACAAGTCTAGTTTTAAATGCTGCAGGATAAACAAAAACTTCCCATAATTAAAGCACTTTTCCTTAAGCAAAGGAATTTATATCAGTGTAATTGACTCATGCAACAGCCAGAGAAGAAATAATAGAAGAGAGTGGAGGAAAATACATGCTTACATGCAAACTGTGTGATGCAGTGTTAAATTATGTTTGATTGTTTGATTATGTTTGCTGGATGATAACAACTGGTTGCGTAAGAATATACAGATGGCAAGAAATTTGCTAATTTAGTATAAATAATAAAATTTAATACTTTGTTTTGTCTGTGAATAAATGCCTATTCCTTGACTCTAGGTGCCTTGACCATGGGTCTCATTCGGCAGTGTCAGACTATTCATGGGCGTGACAGGATATGTACACCACCAAGCCTTTCCCCAGAGTGGCTGGCAACACTTTTTTTTATTATTCTGGGTATTATCTCTCTCTCTGTCACCTGTTCACTACTTATGCTGTCACGTTGGCACCAGGATGCTGCAAAATATGCCCGTTGGATTGCTTTCACCGGGAGTAAGTACATATAAACTAGGCGTGCCAACACTTACTATTACATTACATTACATTTAGTCATTTAGCAGATGCTTTTATCCAAAGCGACTTACAAATGAGAACATCACAAGTCAGTAGTTATGCAAATTTTACAATGAACAGGACAAATTGATCTACATCCTTTATTAGTTGCTATGTATACACACACTAACTGACCAATAAAAAAATGTCACCACCTAAATTTCACAAAGAAAAGATAGAGCCTCCTCTTGGATAATTACTGTATGGGCAATAATGTTTCAGCTGCAACAAGTCATTTAACCGAAGCAGAGAGTAGCTTCTCATTTGTTAAACCAAATGAATGACACATCCTGTGGTTGTGTCAGAAGGCTCAAATTATAGGCATGCATCAAAGAAAAAAAACAGGATTTTCATGTTGAAACTACTAAAATTGGGTTAAGAACTGTCCAATGCAGTATTAAAAAGGACAGTGAGGGACACATAATCAGCTATCAACAAATTCAACCATCAATTCAACGTTTGGTGAAATCAAAGCATAGAAAACAAGGTATATGTTTAATAAATCAGGCATATGTTTAATAGTGAAAGTATCCAAGATAACAACATCAGGACTCAGGATTCCATCCATCCATTATCTTCCGCTGTATCCTGTACTAGGGTTGCCGGGGGGGGGGGGGTATCCAGGGGAGAAAGCTTTTGGCGCTGGGCAGATACACCAAGGACAGGGTGCCAATCTATGGCTGGGCACACACTCACACAGACAGTTGTTTTCAATTGACCTTGATACATGTTTTTGGACTGTGGGAGGAAACCGGAAAACCTGGAGGAAACCCACGCGGACACGGGGAGAACATGGAAACTCCACCAGGATTAGGATTCGAACCTGGAACCCTAGCGCTGAGAGCCGAACATGCTAACCACTAAGCCACCGTGCCGCCCCGGACTCAGGATTAATGGAACTTAAATTGTGAAAGAGTGGTTCGGGTAGCATGAGACCACATATCAATTGGTTATTACAGTCCCTGAACCCAACTAAGAATCTTCGCGATGTTCTACCGCAGTGGTCCGATTCTTCCATCATCAATACAACATCTTAAGGGAAAAATAATGCAACTCTAGACAAAAATAAATGTGATCTTGCAGCAGCTTGTGGAAATGATGCTACAGTGAATGTGTGCCACAATCAAAGCTAAAGGCGGTTATTAGACACGTTATTAGAGCATGTGACCTTTTTTTTGGCCAGTCAGTATATATAAACCCAGCATAACAGCATAAAAATCTATATTAAAATTCAACACATTTATTGTCACTTAATGACATGATAAAAAAATACCTTACTTTATACATGGAGGTGTGAGGTTTTGGTTTCCTACATACTACTGTACTGTGTGTCAACATAGTGAGGCTAGACAATGGACTAACTTTTAAATTGCACACAATTTACTCAAAAGTTTTGGGCACCCCTAAACTGAATGATGTTTATCTAAAAATCATTAAGCAAATTTGTCTTTACTGGTTTCTCTCTTCTTTTTTTCACAGTGGTGTTCTTCTGTCTGGCTGCATTAATATTTCCAACAGGATTTTATATCAATGAAGTTGGAGGCCAAGCTTACAAGTTGCCCAACAATACTGTTGTGGGATCTTCATATGTCCTTTTTGTTTTATCGATATTTTTCACAATTGTGGGACTGTTGTTTGCAGGAAAAGTGTGTTTGCCTGGCTGATATTCACCTGCTTTGTAAACGTTTTCAGCATTGCTGCACTATTTTTGCAATTACACTAAGTGACATGGTAAGGTTAGGAAAATTATTGCCTTGTGCTGTTCCAGAGGATTCCACAAAGCAGAATAGGTTCTCCAGTGTCAGTTTTGTTTTCCATAACACAGTAAAAGAACCGTCTCCCGAACATTCATATAGCATGTTTTACAAAAGAATTTAAGGCTGGAAAAAATATACCCAGTATAATTATGGAGGCTATATAAGGAACCTATCTTGGAACGACAGTTTAGAGCTGTTTTATGTCAAGGGTTATTGCATTGTATAATATCTGCTCATTGTCTGCTAAATGTATTACATGCAGCAAGCATAACGTGATCTGTCATTTTCCAATTTGTATTGACCATTTTGCATATTCCACTGGTTCCACATTCTGATCTGGAAGACATAACCTGGTCTGCCTACTGAGTGCTCAGCCAGACCACAAGTGGCACAAGTCTAGTATTTTCTCTCTATTTTTACATTCAATCTGAATATAAGCAAAATGTTAATATATACTGAGAGTAACAAAGGTTTATGGTTCAGTGAGCTTTATTTGGATGAGCTTTTCTAAACATCATGACTCGATATTACAAATAATATAAGGCTGATGAAAAATCCATAATCCAGTAAAGAACCTCTCAAAAGAGCAAAAGATACACACATTCTGAAGTGTGCCAACAATTCTATGAAAGTGTAATGATACAGTAATATGACCACGTTGTTTTACTCTCACTCATTATCTTCTGCTTTATCCTATATTAGGGTAGCGGTGGGGGTTCCCCAGGCCCATCCAGGGGAGAACGTCTCGGGCACTGGGCAGATACACCCAGGACAGGGTGCCAATCTATGGCTGGGCATACACTCACTCACACACACACACACTATATGGGGCAATTTTGGAGAACTCAATTGACTTTATCCATGTTTTTGGATTTATCAGTTTTTGGACTGTGGAAGGAACCCGGAGGAATCCCACAAGGACATGGGGAGAACATGGAAACTCCACCCAGATGGGGATTCGAACCGGGAATCCCTAGTGCTGAGAGGCGAACGTGCTAACCACTAAGCCACTGGGCCCACATCATTTTAGCCATGTATTATATAAAGACAATATGTGCTTCATATGTGATGCATGTCTTTATGTGGCTGAAATGAAAGTGCTCCCAGTCCACAACATTAGACTGTAGGGTTGTTTCTCAGGTTTGATCGAATGTATTTTGCCACAAAACAGGTTTTATCACTTTGCTTTTTTTCTGTTTCTCAATCCTCCATTGTTTTGTTAAGATATGGATGAATGTTCTTACTAAGCACACTGAGTTTTCTTATAATTATCCCAGCGATATTATTATATAGTGCGTTTGCTAGTGCTAGAAGCAGTGTGAAACTCAAGAGGCCTGTTATAATGGTGTTTAGTTGTGAGAGGTTTTTGTCTAAAATTTGAAAAACACTGTCAAAAAGCAAGCGGCATGATGAATGATGAATTCTAATACATAAAATTCATCATTGGCAATGTAATTTGAAATTTTAATAAAACAGCACATTTTATTGAAATTGTATTGTTTTACTGCTTATAAATATTTATAGAAATCAGCACAAAGACCAAAGGTAATCTCTGAATTCTGAAGCCTTCCATAGGAAAAAGAAAAGATTCATAGGACCAGGATCAGTCACAAACTCCACAAAGCTGGGCTTTATAGAAGAGTAGTCAGAAGAAAAAAATTAATAATTAAAGATAAAAAAAACATTTCAACAAAATAACATTCTCCACATGTATGGCGAACATTTGCTACCAAGAAAAATGCAATATCTGGCACAAACCCAGCACATCTTATGTGAAAACCCAATTCCCAAAATAAAACACGGCAGGAGATTCATACTGTGAGGATGTTTCTCGGCAGCTGGTTAAAATCAATGGAAATATTGGTTGTGCAAAATGTAGGGATATTTCTGAGAAAAAGTATTACATTTAGATACCACATTTTATTTAAAATTCAAAGAAATATCAAAGTGATATAGTATGTAAGTGATTTGAGACTGGGACAGAGGCTCACATCAGAGGCTCAGGACAATGGTTTAAGAGGAAACATTTAACTTTGTTGAAATGGCCTAGTTAAAACTCAGACAATAATCCAAATAAAAAACATTAACATTACTGTTCACCAACTTAGGCACAAAAATGGCAACTTGCTATAAATGCAACAAAATGTGGTTCTTATTTGTTATTTGTTTCCTATTTGTTGTTTGTTTCAGAATAAAAAAACATCTTCAAAGCTGCAGGCATGTTCTGTACTTGAATGGATGCAATCCCTCAAACAATTCATTTTAATTTCAGGTTGTGAGCCAAACAACAACAAAAAATGCCAAGGGGGTCAATACTTTTGCAAAGCAGTATAAATGTTTTGATGAGTTTGTTGCTGGAATAAATGCCAGCAGCCTGCACAGAGCCCCGTTAAATCCCACCATTGTGTATTACCATCAGACCTCAAAAATGCTCCTTTTAACCTGCACTGTGCATATAGTTCATATGAATCTAAAACACATTCAAGAAAAAAAATCAGTACATGAAAATGATTTTAAATACAACTTTTAATGCTTTAATGCTCCACGTCCTTTTGGTTCACCTGTCGGTGAACTAGCAAAAAATCTAAAAGGTGTAGTGGCAAAATTTATACATTATTTTTTTAAGCATTGTATCCTAATTCATCCATCCATTATCTTCCACTCAATTCTCTACTATGGTTACAGGGGGTACTTCATGCTTTAGCCTAATTACTATATTTAAACTACATAGTGTACATCGTGCTTTATTGTATTTTATTCTTGTTTTATTACATTTTCAATGTAATTTTTATTATTTAATATTATTTTAATTCTATTTTTATACTGCTGGGTGAAATACTTCCTTTCACTGTTGTAATTACTGAATTTCCACATGGTGGGACTAATGACGAAAGTGCTGAACCCAACTGCTCGGTGATTGTAACACTGGGAAACAGGTTGGTCTCTCTATCACACACCAGGGTTGTTTTACTATTGCCATTTCATCTGGCAATAGTCTTTCATGTTTTTCTATGTAAAGCTGGTCATCCTGGGAATCAAACCCATGGTGATCTTTCTGTGTTCTGACTTTAAAGTAAATTGATTATGACATATTTGTAGTTTTTAATATAATTTACTAATCTAATACACCAGTCCCAATATGCTAATGCTATTAAGCATGCACTGTGGCTTAGTGGGTAGCACATTCGCCCTGTCCTGGGTGTAGCTGCCCAGTGCCCGAAATTGGATGAGCATGGTGACCCCCCCCCCCCGCGACCATAGTAGAGGATAAAGTGGAAGATAATGGATGGATGGATATTAGCCCTTCTTTATATATGCATGTTATGAATACTTTTAACTGTTCCGTTGCTTCAGTAGTAGATTGATGGAATAAAAATTAATCTGTGTACTTACAGCACTGACAGGAAACAAAGATATATATATTTCCTTGTTTTTTACTTAAACATAATAAATCTTCCACCTGTGTTAAAATTACAACTGTTTATTATGTATATAACTGTTTTTAAAGTATTTTGGACTGCAGGTAATAAATGTTAACCTCTACAGAGACAGGAAACCAGTTATTTATAGCTGATCTCCTGTGCCACTTTTAGATTTATCCAGCTTTTATAAGATTCATCCTTCTACAAACCGGTCCTGTTTCCTTAGCAACGGCCAGTACTTTTTGAAAAGTGAAAAGAAAATGGAATGAATTCTTTTTGTGAGAGATAATATATTGTTAAATTCTTGTAAATAATGGTCATATACTAAGAAATTAATTAGGAGAGATGTGCTTCATGCTTATATTCTATACTAATATACCCGAATAAACAAAAACATGTACTGTAATACGGTGTAAATATAGTGTTATATAATGATTTAAAATAAATTTGAAGATGACAATTTATAAGTTGGGCAGGCAGGGTGGCTTAGTGGTTAGCATGTTCACCTCTCCATGCTGGGGATTCCTGGTTCGAATCCCAATATTCCAGGTTCGAATCCCAATCTGGGTGGAGTTTCCATGTTCTCCATCTGTCCACGTGGGTTTCCTCCCACAGTCCAAAAACATGGATTTGAGGGAAATTGAATGATGATGATGATGGATGTTAATTAGAGGTAATTGATGCACTTCATTCTACCATGAAAAAGCCATACTTCACACTGGCCAATGAAAAGAAAAGACTGTGATGGGCCAAAGAGAAAAGACATTGGAAACTGGAAGATTGGAAGAAGGTGTTGTGGACAGGTCCAAGTTTGAGGTCTTTAGATCAAAAAGAAAAACATTTGTAAGGTGCAGGACCAATGAAAAGATGCATGACCAATGCTTATTGCCATCTGTCAAGCAAGGTGGAGGCAGCATGATGGTCTGGGGATGCTTTGGAGGTGGTAAAATAAGATATATAGAAAGAAGATTTTGCAACACCATGCCATACCCAGCACTTGATTGGGGCCAATTTCATACTACAACAGGATAATGACCTTAAAATTTACCTCCTAATTCTGTTAGCAATATTTAATAAATAATGAGTCAGCCAGAATTCTAACTGTAATTAAGTGGCAAGCCCAGTTCGGATCTGAACCCTATTGAGCTGTTGTGGGAGTAGCATTACCGTATGGTACGGAGGAAGACTGCATCAAGCCAATCCATGTTGTGGGAGATGCTACAGGAAGCATGGGGTGAAATCACATCAGATAACCTCGACAAGTTGACAGCTAGAATGCCTAGAGTCTGTCAGGCTCTAATTGCTGAGAAAGGCAATCTTCATCTTCGATGAAGGCAAAATTTGAAGTATACAGTTATACTTTCAATCAAAATTAATATTTCTTACTATGGCAATGTCTGCATGTCCTGTTTATTTGCTTTATTTCATAATCTTAAGTTTGTTTCCATTGAAAACAAGAAAATTTCACTGTGATCACAAACTTTTGAGCGGTAGTGTATACAATGATTACTGAACACTGTAAAAAAAAAAACCCTCACAAAAATAAATATTGTGACACAAAATACACAATATATTTTTGTGATATAGGAAATGTATTCATTCATTCATTCATTATCTCCCGCTTATCCTCTATTAGGGTCGCGGTGGGGTTCCCCATGCCCATCCAGGGGAGAACGTCTCGGGCGCTGGGCAGATAGACCCAGGACAGGGCGCCAATCCATCGCTGCAGGAAATGTGTATATATATATATATATATATATATATATATATATATATATATATATATATATATATATATATATATATATATATTAAAGAATAAACATTTTTCAATTAACAAATGTGATTTAAGATCTAAATTGACAACAGCGCCCTCTAATGACAACAGCGCCCTCTAATGCCACAGAATCCGTAGGACACAGAATTCGGTGTTGCACCTGTTTCGGAGTAGCAGAGCTTTTAATAATTATTGTTAGATTTCGTGTTGATATTGTTGTTTTAATGTAACTGCGTACGGGACAGTTTTCTTCTTAATTAACAGGTGTGGGCGGAACAAAATTATGGCATCAGTGAAATGATTGGCTAGTACAGTTATTTTTTTATTGCTGTGATTGGCTGTCTGCCGTTGAAGTCAACGCGGTCAAACGCGACTGTGAAGATATGATATGTAACACTATCCTGTTGTACCAATTCAAGTTCTGTCATGGTTAACTGCGCATTTCTTCCGTTAAACCCGAGTAATAACCAAATTTATCCTACATGTGTGTTTTTTAACTACACAGATTATGCATTTACCGCGGCATCAGTTAATCCTGATATTAAAATTACAAATCTATTTGTTTATACACCATGACGATCCTTATAGTGATATTTTTTTCCGATTTCGAGATGTTTGTTTTCATATTAAATATAGGACCATTATAAACTATGATACAGGGTACGTGTTTAAATTCAGGCGAAGGGTTTTTATAACATCTACATATCCTATATAATAAATATAATAATTTATAGTATCACTGAAAACATCTATGTAATGTTACAGTACTAAAATCCTGCCGCTTTCTTTTCTTTGTTCCAAATCTGTTTCTGAAATACAGTTGCACTAGAATGTTTTTTCTGCTGCCACATATGTTAAAACTGACTCAAAAAGCAATTCTTCAGATGCAATGATATACAATATATATATATATATATATATATATATATATATATATATATATATATATATATATATATATATATATATATATATATATATATATTCATTCATTCATTCATTCATTATCTTCCGCTTATCCTCTATTAGGGTCGCGGTGGGGTTCCCCATCCAGGGGAGAACATCTCGGGCGCTGGGCAGATAGACCCAGGACAGGGCGCCAATCCATCGCTGGACACACACTCACTCACACAGACACACTCTAAACAGGGCAATTTTGAGCGAACGTGCTAACCACTAAGCCACCGTGCCGCCCTATATATATATATATATATATATATATATATATATATATATATATATATATATGATTGTTATGTGAATGCCTTTTTATTGATCATTTCGACCCAGTTTTTTTTCTGATCACAAAACACCTATGTAAAGCGTGTCAATACATTTTTTAGAAACTAGACGTATTAATAAAGCATTATATTTTTTGTGTAAATACAAGATTGTGTACCAAACTGTAAATAAAATGATTATTATTTTAAAAACTCTGAGCTTGAACCTGCATGTATAAGATATTTAAATTTAGGAGAAGAAGTGTAATTACATTTCCGTTTAAATGTTGATACATGATATACATCCATAAAGACAGATCTTGTTTGTGCTGGTGTGTGTAAGAGAGAGGGAGAGTGTGCACGTGGGTATGTGTGTGTACGTGCAGGGCGAGCACATTGCTGTGGCTGTAGTGTACTGGATATAAATGTCTCTGTACAGTACGACTCACGGAGACCTCTGCTGGTGGCTTTAAATATCACTGTTGAATCAGTTAGAATAGGAGCATTTGGGAGTATGTACATTCGCAAAATATTATATGACAGCGTTTTATGAGGTGTTTAAATTAGCAAGACAACGACTGTATAAACGAGGACATAAAATGCAGGGAAAAAATGGTACGCGGTAGCATGAGCAGGTTTTACGGCGGCCAGTAGAGGGTGCCATAGCGATGCTGCGGAAGGTGGGAGTGCACTGGCTGGAGCGGTGTGGTGTGCAGATATGTGTACTATGCGTACCGCACCACAGTGTAGTAGGTAGCTAAAGCTGCTGCTGGGACACGTAGCACTTGCAAACGCACTTATTTTAGGTCTCTCGCAAATTAAATAGGCCTTAAATCAAACTTATTAAGACACCAGTGCACTTACTGTTTCATAAGTGGGACAAAGAAACCGAGCAGAAGACGAGCGAGTGAATGGTAGGTTTCCGGACAGCAGCCTGGTTTATTATTAACTACCGTGTGGCTTTGTAAATATCTGCAAGCTGTTTTTACTGCTGGAGGAGCATATGGTGTGATTTATGCGGAAATAGCTAATATAAATTAAACAAACGTGTGTGTATTATTGATAAATGTACGTTTTCATAGCTTGTTTACAAACACGCATTGGTAAAAACGTCCCAGTAGAAAGGTATTAACAGTAACAATGCTAACATTAGCACCAGTAGTAGTAGTAGGAATCATATTTCATCGTATGTGCTGATGATCATGTTTTGTTCCTGTCCTGTACAGCACTTGAAGGTCCTGTAAAAACACAATCATGGCCGAAGAAGATCTTATGTTTAGCATGGAGGAGGTGGGGAGTCTTAAAAGATCTTCTGTCAATAGGACCCTGTCAACTGGAAATGATAGTTTGGTGGACGATGATGAGGATTTCTACATTTGCCCCATCACTGATGATCCCAGCAGTCCCACCAGAGGGATCTGCAATTACCTTAAAGACCTTGTTCACAACAAAGAGCCTTCTAACTCACTGCCCAAAAACTCATTTACCTACAGGGTAAGTATAACTGTTTTGTAAAATTCCAGGTCATTTTGAATAATTCTGGAGTTGTTATCTGGACATCTTTTAAGTAATGTCCTTTGTTGGGGGGTTTGGTCAACATAACTTAATTTATGCTTGTGAAAAAAAATGGATTATTTTGTATTAAAGCTGGTTGTCAAATTAGTTATAAGATCGATATTAGCTGCAGCTTTAGGGTGTTGGATCATTTTAAAGAAGTTGCAAGTGTGCAGTTTGTAAAAGGTACAAACTGTTTGAATGGCTTCTCTGTTTTGGGTGCATGTTTACAGCCATATAAGGAGCCTGCCCTGTTTGTCACAGTGACAAGTGTGTCACAGCTTTTAATTTACTCTCTTACTTCTGTTTTCACTGACCTTCAAGTCCATCTTTAACATATTCGGTTTTTGTTCTGGGAATGGGATTCTTCTATACTTTAGCTCATTTGGATGTATTCCTTGCCACTTTAAAGTTATACAGTCTGTAGAATCCAACACCTAAGCTTTCAGCTTGATGATTTGACTCCAGTTCATACCAAATTCGAGAGGGATTTTTTTTCTTTAAAAACATAAACTCAAATAAAATGCTGACCGATGCATTACAATGAATACTTCAGCCTAAATATAATTGTATAATTATAATTTTATTTACCCCACCCTCTTCAGAACAAAAAAGAAACAGAGGCAGACGTGCCTTCAGTCAGATTTGGTTCTTTAACTGAGAAAGGTTTGGTATGTTCATTATTCAAGTTTCAATTATCTAATCCTTTAAATGCCAATCTCCTTCATTCCTCTAATCAGTTCTCCTGTCTTTCCATAGTCTTCATGGCTTTGCTTTTTAAAAAAAAAAAAAAAATTCATCCCTCCCCCTGCTTCACCTGTTGTTTTCTGTCATTTTATCTGTTTCCATCATACTAAAAACTGACTTAAATAAAATGTAATGTTATTATAATGTTAAATAATAATAATTATTATTATTATTTATTATTTTATGTCAGTTTAAGTGGAGTATAATAATCTTGGTAGTGGCAACAGTATGGTAAATCTAAGAATAAAATAACAGAACTAAAATAATTGCGTTACTTTAATGTCAAATAATATTTTTGAATGCTTCATAAGTTGGAGCAGACCTTAATACCACATTTAAAAAATTAGGTAAAACTATGTCTAGTATTACCATAGTAAATCAAGTTAAACTGTTGGTCAGAGTTTTTAAGTTCTGTCGATAGCCATTATATGTCAAGAAAAGCAGCTTGTGACATTTTATCACAGTGATAAAAAAATTGATATATTTCCCAGTTCTAATCTAAAGAATTCACAGGACAGAGCTAGATGAGTCCTAATTGTTGGTATTATCCTTAGTGTTATGTAACACAAATGTTACACTTTATGTAAACACGATCGAACACTGTCTGTTCTGAAGCGAGATCTTAAACACCCCTACCTGCAAATAACATATAATGCATTTGTGTTTTTATCACTGTTTAAAAATATAATTACACATTTGTTTGTCAGGTTACTGTGGTGTGGCAGCTGGTGTCAGTTTTTATTATGTCACAAGTTACGTTAATGCTGTAACTGTAAATGTTGGCAGTGTAACACTAATTCAGATGTGAAATACTTATTGTGTTCTTTATGTTGAGAAATAAACCGGCTTGTTTTTAGTACACAGTATACTAACTGTTTTATAGTGCTAATTTCACATTCATGTGTTTGTATATGACTGTTCCATAGTAAGCATAATCTTTTATATATTAGAGTACATCACTTGCATGCATAATGAACTATATTATAATAAATACATTGAGAGTTAAATATCCTAAATACCTAAATAATTACCTAAATAATTGTTTATTATTTCCTTATAAATTTGAAATACCAAAACAATAATTAGGTTTATGTCAGACATTAGACAATGATAAATATTATGTCTTAACATGTCTGATATTTTGCACATGATCTGTATGACCGTATAGCAGTCAAGTGAGCATGTCATGATCACACCCTTTCTCATTTACAAAGTGGTGATTTATGATCTGGGGTGATCTTGGAGCAGCTATTTAAGTCAGCCAGTAAATATAATTGAGTGAGGGAGGGAGCTAGCAAGTGACGGAGCTAGCTAGCAAAATAGAACATTCAGAATTTTAAGAAATGATTTCCATTTTTGTTCAGTATTGATTTTCATGCATACATAAATTTGTTTGTAAACTGTTTCCCTGTCACTCCCTGTGCATTGTTGTTTCTTTTTTCAGATCACTATTTTTGTGTCCATTCTTTTTAAAAACCTTAAAAATAAAAAATAAACATTTACATTACAATTTTATTCAGATATAATGTTTTTTATTAAGAAAGTAAAAACTGCATTTTCCCTCTGTTTAAGTCTGCTTGGAAACATGCTATTGAGAAAGCAAAGGCAATGCCAGACCCCTGGGCTGAATTCCATTTGGAGGATGTTGCGACTGAACCCTGTATTCGATATAGGTCTGTAATTACTTTGCTTGGTCTGCATGTGACTGGCCTTGAATTTAAATCATATAATCAATACAATCTTGATGTATTAAAAACTATGGAGGCATGAAGTAGCAGTGTGGCAGAGCCCAGAGACTTGCGCATGTTTAGTTTTAAAAGCTCGTACTGTAATTCCATTCCACTTTTGATGTACAGTTTTTTGACTTTCTGCCAGAAAGAGCCAAACATAAGACTAGTACTAAAGAAGGAATTCTACACAGGGTACAGAGTGTTCTGCAACAAGTCAGGTTGTTTGATTTTTTTTTTTTTTTTGGTAAAACTTGAGATAGAAAGGTGTCTTTCTTTTCTTTTACAGTGTACTATACTGTGTGTGCACTCAGAGGCTATAATAACACAATGTTCCGTTTTCTTCAGTTTGATACTGAAAGTCTTTCCAAATGTTGCAAAAAGAAGGAAAGAAGGAGCAGCATGTTTTTTTCCTCACAGGACAACAAAACGCATACGTCAGCAACTGATCAGCCTCTGAGTTACTTAGGACCACATGATTTAATGCAGTTTAACTCAGATGTGATTCAAATGCAAACAGTTATTTGGAATTTGTGAAACAGTTAAGCTTCATTATTTATTTATGAGGTTGAATTTATGAGTATTCGTGAGGGTTTGAGATAAAATAAGGTATTCCAGGGTGAGTTTATTTTCTTGAAAATTTGATTCGGATCTAATGCTAGCATGGAGGTTGTTCAAACATAATCTAATGGTTAATTTGGGGCTTGTTTTTTATTCGTCCTTGTGCAAATCCTTATTCTTAGCTGCAATCTGTATGCAGTTCCCCCCCATAACACAACCTTAAATGCATATGCAAATCACATTTACTCATCACATTCGAAAAGTGATTTTTGTCTGATTTTTGTGAAGTTGCCATGCTCATTACAACTGTGGGTTTATAATTTAATATAGAAATTTATTTAGAAAGCTGATGATGGAAGATGTTATAACTTATCCGAGAAGCCTTTGTTGAGCAAAGTTAGATGTACAAAGTATTTGGCTGTGTGTCTGTGTAATGTAAAGTAAATGTATATATAACATAAAGTTCACCAGCCTTATCCTATAATTGTTTCTATAATATTTATTTCTAATTTATCTAGAATGTGATTGTTAAACATACAAGTGTCAATGATCTTTTGAAAAAAACTGTTTGATATGACATTGAAGCAAATCTTAATTAACATGTTTCCCCTGGTTTGAGTTTTTTGAGAAATTTACTAAGCATTACATTTTAAATCGGCCATTTATTTTTGAACAGCTCACATTTGTGTCAGCTCACAAAATGATTAGTTATATGTGGCACAAAAACACTAAAGGTGAAAAAGAGAAATATGACAAGTTTTTCTCTCTTTTTTAATCATATAGATATTAATGTCATTGGTTTAATAGAAATACACTTAAATTTGGTAGCAGAAAACCAAGCATCCTAACAGCTTGATTAACTCAAGTGTCATTCTGCAGATACAATGCCATTACTGGTGGGTGGGTACAGGACCAAGTCTTTATCAAAATGTCCTCACAGGTAGTACACTATCATCATCATTATATCACACTAATCTAAATATATTTTGTTTTTGGAGGTTTTAAAAAAGTTTTCAAACAGTTCCTATTCATTCCTCTCTGATGCTCTATTTTTTGTTAATTTCTTGACAGCCATTTGGAAAAGGAGCCATGCGAGAGTGCTTTAGAACGTGAGTACCTTTTTCACTTGCATATCACTGTCTCAAAGTGCATTCCAAAAATACTAGATAAGGTGATAACTTAAAACTCTGTGTCCTGACAGGTTGGAAGCATAATTATTTCAACCAGATTTAAGCATTCAATTATTACAGTCTTAAATAAAAATGTAGAGATTTGTTGTTATTGTAGGTGTATTAACGTTTCAAATGACATTGATTGTGTTATAAAATGGTTAAGTTAGTCTATAATTACTTAATATTTATGATACCAGATTATGCACTTCTAAGATCCTTATCCCTGAGTTGTTTGAAATACAGGCTGTAATAAAGTTACACTCAGCAAGAGTGTCTGCTAAATTGTAGCTATTGTCATTTTTCCATCCATTATCTTCTGCTTAATCCTCTACTAGGATCAGGGGGGTGGGAACGTTTTAGGCACTGAGTAGATACACCCAGGACAGGGCGTCAATCTATCGCTCACACAGACCTACACTAACACACTCTATACAGGGCAATTTAGAGCATTTAATTCACCTTGATCCATGTTTTTGGACTGTGGGAGAAAACTGGAGAACCTTGAGGAAACCCACGCAGACATGGCGAGAACATGGAAGCTTCACCCAGATTGAGATTCGAAACGGGAATCCCTAGTGCTGAGAGGTGAATGTGCTAACCACTAAGCCACCGTGCCGCCCTATTGTAGTTTATTTTTTTCCACAACTAAATATACAGTGAAGATGGTGTTGTTTCAGGACCATGGTCCAAAAATGTTACAGAACTTCATTCAGTTTAAACCACATGAAAATTAAATAATTACACACAACAAAGAAAGACCATATAATAAATCCAGAAAGACCGTCAAAGTCAGTGCATTTACAAATGCAAATGCTGTTTTCAAGAGTATCATTTCATCATTACAATTCAATATATTCAGTATATAATGATTGATTTCAGATCTGCATGATATATGGAGGGTGGCACGGTGGCTTAGTGGTTAGCACTTGATCACCTCTCAGCACTAGGGATTCCCGGTTTGAATCCCCATCTGGGTGGAGTTTCCATGTTCTCTCCGTGTCTGCGTGAGTTTCCTCCGGGTTCTCCGGTTTCCTCCCACAGTCCAAAAACTTGGATCAAGTCAATTGAATTCTCAAAATTGCCCCATATAGAGTGTGTCTGTGTGAGTGAGTGTGTACCCAGCGATGGATTGCCGCCCTGTCCTGAGTCTATCTGCCCAGTGCCCGAGACGTTCTCCCCTGGATGGGCATGGGGAACCCCACCGCGACCCCAATAGAGGATAAAGCGGGAGATAATGAATGAATGAATGTAATATGGATGCTTTAATGTAGCAATTAATGATTTTTAAAAAATGATTAAAAGTTATACGTAATGTTATCAAACTAAGATTGTAAGATGATTTTATATTCATATTATAAGTGATTTTAAATTGATATTAAATATCTATAACTGTATTATAGTAATTTCGAAAAAAACATCCACAGTAACGCATTGGTTACTGCTTCCTTAAATCAAGAACGTTAGGGGTTTGATACTCGGCGGGGTAAACACAGGTTTCTGTGTCTTTTTGTGTGGAAACTGAATGTCCTCCCTGTGCCTTGCCATTTGGGTGTAGGTATCAGTGCACTCATAGTGCCAGTCTCAAGTCTGGGTAATTAACAGGGATGTGTCAGAAAAAGCATCCTTGTTTCAAGTTAAATATGTGGCTTCTCTCTGCTTTGGCAAAACGTAAAGGGAACAACCTGTAAAAGAAGAGGGGGAATTGTTTTATATTTAACACCTGCTTTTAATAAATCTTTTACCTTTTTTTTTAAGTGTCCGCACTTTATAGGCTGTTCAATTCAATAAAAAAGGTTCTATGTAATATGTTATGATTGTTGTTTAGAATTAGAAAAATGCCATTTCAGAGATTTTAGGATGTGCAAAACATGAAATCAACAAATTAAACAAACTACCTAAAACCAAAAAAGTCTCTAAATTGCATACACAGCTAATTTGAAAGCTCTGATCTCCTAATTTATTTTTCATCTGTTTCTGCTTAAGTTCCACATGAATTTTTGTCCATATGATAATGCTTGTGCTACATGGCTGATCAGTGAGCTTTACCCTGTCTCCTCACAACCCTCTAGTACTATAGTACTAGTAGTGCACAGAATGAATTGGCAGTAAAAAAATTAAATTAAAACCATTTTGCTAAGTGAATCATCATAATGCTCAAAAATAATAAGTCATGGTTATGACAGGTACTAGCGATTAGCAGCACGAGATCACTTTTTTTTTAATCTGGCAATTAAAGAGTACTGATTATAAGTATAACTTTTTGCATAAGGGTTTATAATAGAGGTCTTGCTTGTAATATATCAGTAATAGAAATGACATGCTTTAGGTTTTGTTTACTGCATCATCCCATATTAAAGCACTGACATTTGTGTCTGCATTTAAATTAATGTTATCCCTCTTTTAATATCCCTAATATTATTCATTACAGGAAAAAGTTGTCAAACTTCTCACACAGCCATAATTGGAAATCCGCATCAAACTATGTGGCCAAGCGATACATGGAAACTGTGGACAGAGATGTTTATTTTGAAGATGTCAAGCTACAAATGGAAGCCAAATTATGGGGTGAGGAGTTCAACCGTCACAGACCTCCTAAACAGGTATTTTTTTTATATCATGTAGACCTTTTGATGGTCGCTTGCAGGTCACGCTATTCTAAGCATGTTCTTTATGGATTTGTGTTGTTTACTACTTAGGTTGACATCATGCAGATGTGTGTTGTGGAAATGACCTCACGTCCAGGGAAACCTCTCTTTCACTTGGAGCACTACATTGAGGGCCATTACATTAAGTACAACTCCAACTCAGGGTTTGTGAGGGATGATAACATACGACTTACCCCTCAGGTATGTTCTCATAAAAAGTGTAGCTAACACTTGAATCCCACAAACTGGTGTCTACATGAGAACTTTGTTATTTTAGGCTTTCAGTCACTTCACATTTGAGCGCTCTGGACACCAGTTGATTGTTGTGGACATTCAGGGTGTTGGAGATCTGTACACAGACCCTCAGATTCACACTGAGATGGGCACTGATTTTGGTGATGGAAATTTGGGTATCTATATACATCCTTTTTCTTTATCACTACAAACTTATTTGCTTATTTGTTATTGGCTATGAAGAGCTTTTTTACTTCTTCTTTTCTTCTTTGCCTTTTTATCAGTCTATGCATTCATTGTAATAAAATCTGCTCATATCTGTGAACTGTTTTTTTGGACAATTCTCAGCATGTCTTTGTGTGTCTGTAGGTGTTCGTGGCATGGCTCTGTTTTTCCATTCTCACCTGTGTAACAAGATCTGCAAGAGTATGGGATTGACACCTTTTGACCTGTCCAGTGCAGAAAGAGCACAGCTGGACTGCACCAACAAACTGCTGGTTAGTCCTTTATCATTTGTTATTTTTACTGCCTACAGAGACATAGAGCTACATGACTGTTTAAAGCAACTGGCCTTGTTGTTTCAGCTGTACAGTTAAGTAAGTATAGAACACAATGTCACTGATACCCTTAAACTGCAGGTCTGTTTATTATTTGACATGTTTTTTAATCCTTTTGTTTTCTACTTTACTCTACTATTTAGCATTTTTTAATAAGTTTGATGTATCTATGAATGTATTGGGGTATAACGGCACAAAAAATTTACAGTTTACATCTCACGGTATGGACCTCACGGTTTGGTACGAGTGGATTGGATGGGCAGGTTTTTATTGCCTAGCACTTTTATTAAATGCCTAAAACAAGGGTCCTCCACTACGGTATATGGAGCATGTCGCAGGTTTTATGTAACCCTTAAACATATAAATAATGCAATAATTATAATGCTGCTTAATAGTGGGGTCTCCGGAATATAACCCCGGCGATATGTGAAGGATTACTGTACATGCTCATTGCTTTGTTAATGGTTTCGTTCCTGTCTGATTTCATATCTTGGAAGTGGATGATCAAGCATGTGACCATAAACTCATGAAAAATAAATCTTGGGTTTAGACAAATTAGTGTAAAAAGTAGCAAATATTAATAGTTGGATTGAAGGTTTTTTATAAGGTCTGCTATTCAATGTGGGCAGTTCTGCCTAATATGTGTTGGGACGTTCTAAATGTTTCAAAATACATACCTCAATGCTGTGTGCTGCTGTAAATCACATGAACCCAAATTCTTCCCGCACACTTCATTTGAATGAAGCAGTGTATGTAATGCCCATATATTGTTTCCGCTCTCAGTCCATGAACCTCCTCTAAACTGAGTTAAACTTAGCATGGCATGCTTAAAGATTTTTACAGCTAAGGTGCAAATCGCAACTCGCCTCGGGAGTAGAGCTTGTGTCTTAATTTTAGTTCTGCCTTGTGTTTTTTTGGTTCTGAACCATTATATTCTGCATACAAAAGCATGTATCAAACCATTTGGCCCTTAACAAACAGTTGGTTAAGGATACAACGTACCGTTACCACCCATGTATGTATGTAGATTTGTATCTTGGGTTTTTCTTTTTTATTTAATCTTGTTACAAACTTCTCAAAACATTATTTGTAATCACAATCATTTAATAAATTAATTTATGTGAATCACAACTGTTGGCATCACTA
Organism: Corydoras maculifer; assembly: GCA_019802435.1. NCBI lineage: Eukaryota > Metazoa > Chordata > Actinopteri > Siluriformes > Callichthyidae > Corydoras > Corydoras maculifer. The sequence goes on from JAFMOD010000506.1 coordinate 826,865, forward strand.
AAAAAAACTTATGTCCTTTGTTTTCAAAACTGTTTACGTATTAATAAATATTGTCAGAATGCAGAGTTTCATTTAGCCTTAATGTTTTAAAATTCATAAATTCATAATGTTTAAAATCTTTTTACTATTAGCAGTCAGCTCAGACCATGCTTCGTGGCTGTGAGGAGCACTGTGGCTCAAACAGAGTGCGAACCACCTCCCTCAGTCGTATGCCCCCTCTCCTGTCTCGTCTTTCGGAAACCTCGTCGGCCGACGATAACGTCAGCGACTCAGACTCCATCCCTTGTTCCCCACTCAGCCAGGGTATCTTTGCAGGCCGTTCTCCCATGGGTAATGTCTCACCTATGTTAGTTTGTGTTAGTTAATTCTGGTCTAAATTTGTACTGTACATTTATTAGGGTTTTTCATTTAGTCATATGGAATACATTTGGTGTATATATTCATGGTTTTATAAGTTAGGTAAATGTCATTTTTCAACCTACAAAGTAAATTAGACATTCTGTGAGAAAACAAGTTGGGTCAACTTGAGTCAGTAAGCTAAGGAGCAACAGTCATCAAATATTGGCTTATTACCAAACCTGTTCCATATGTAAATGTGCCCCACTCTCGATAATTGTTATTGTGCAATAAAGAAGATGGATGAGGAAATGGCATGTTTTCAGTGTTTTTAGTAAATGTTTTCATCACAAAAGTAAAGAATTTAATTGACACCATAATGTGGAAGCACTAGTCAGCAATCAACACTAGAATGCAGTAAGCAAGCAGTTGTGTAATTTCTTTTCCAAATGTTTATGTATGGAGAAGCCAATTCAGAGATCATCTTTCGAATAAGTGTCATGGAGTTGGATGACCTTGCTTGGGTTGACTGAATACCAGGCAAACAGTAGAGTTCTTGATCAGTTGTAGAGACTTTACTATACAAGATGGGGTCTGACAAGCTACACACTGCAGTCATTAAACAACGAGATTATCAGGGCCTGGACTGATTGTTATGCAGCCTACTCAGTCACAAGTGGTCTGATCTTCTTGCTGTTGTAAAAAATTATCCTTAAATCTTTGAATTTTGGAAACTAGTACTTAACTAGCACTTAAAAACAGAAGTATGATCTGTTGTGGGGTACTAAAAATGATAAAATCACAGAAAAAGAAATCAGATAAAAATAGATGAATAGATAAAAATATCTATAAAGAAAAATCTATATTTGTAGATTATATATATATATATATATATATATAAATAAAATCTATATAATACAAAATAGATAAATAAAAGCCCTTGAAACAGATATTCGTTAAAAGTAAACATCATATTATCAGAAATACAGTGCAATAAACATGTAATCAATGTTTAGCAAGAAGAATTATATTAACAAGAAGTAATAAACAACAAGTAATTTTTTTGGAAAAGGCTTTTTAATAACTTTAATTACATTTTTATAAATAAAAGCTGCTGCATCGAACATTTAAAGCAAAAAATATATTTAAAACTTAAAAGTAAATTGATACTTACGTTTGTACATGCTTGTGATTTCCTGTCTAACTTGAAGCAGTAATTCAATTTTTGGTTTTAACAGGTTGGTCTATTCATGAGATAAATGACATGGACAGAAACAGTTTTGATCAAAAGGTGGGAGCATAAAGATGCAATTTTATAGTTTAAATGAACAGATGTCATGTGTGCCTTTATGTTTTTGGATTTCTAAAGCTATAATTTATGTTCAGGACTCTGAAAGTGGGGGAGACAGCGGCTACCCAAGTGAGAGACGCAGTGAGGGAGATGTGGGCGAACACATTGAAAGGGTATTTCTATTCATTCATTCATTCATTATCTTCCGCTTTGTCCTCTATTAGGGTAGCGGTGGGGTTCACTATGCCCATCCAGGGGAGAAAGTTTCGGGCGCTGGGCAGATACACCCAGGACAAGGCGCCAATCTATCGCTGGGCACACACACACTCACACAGACACGCACGCATACACACTCTACATGGGGCAATTTGGAGAACTCAATTGACTTGATCCATGTTTTTGGACTGTGGGAGGAAACCGGAGAACCCGGAGGAAACCCACGCAGACACGGGAAGAACATGGAAACTCCACCCAGATGTGGATTCAAACCGGGAATCCCTAGTGCTGAGAGGAGAACTTGCTAACCACTAAGCCACCGTGCCGCCAAGGTATTTCTAATTTTCATTTATTATAGAAAGACACACTTACTTAGCACTATATAAAGTTGACATATATAGGTTAGACATCCTGTGGGCTGTTTTCTTTAAAATTATTTTAAGTCTAAGGTTTGGACACATTTTCCGATTGTAGTCCATCTGTTTTTAGACTACAGTACATACTGACAACAAAGTCCATCTAAGTGAAAAGTTAGTAACGTAGAAGTAAATTTCATATTTTGAAATGAAGAAAATAGACAATGGTGCAAGAAGGCACTGCATCTAAACTTTTGACTAGAACTATACAGACTAATAATGTCTGCATATTTTGAAAATCAACAAGCAACGAAAGCAGGTTGGGTTATAGTGAATAAATTTTTCATTGCTAAGTTTGGCTTTAAAAGTCTTAAAGCGTATACACAGTAAAACATTACAAATATACTGTATATGTGATGATAGATTCTTGTGTATGTTACCATGTAGGCTCGACCAAACTACAACAGACATTATTCTGAATCGGATGAAGACAGTGTTCGTCGGGTAAATATATTTTAATTAGACCCGTCTAACCCCAACTTCAACCCTAATTAAGTAACCCTGTTTGATTGATTCCCTCACAATGTTCCACACTGCTTTTGTTTTTATAATCGTCATTAATTTCACCCTCCTCTCACATTCCTAAGCAGAAAGTGGTGTTTAATACCAGCAAGTCCTTCATTACTGTAAACCAGCCAGAATCTCTGACGGTGATTTCTGCTTGCTTTGTTTTGAGTATCAGTACGAATTAAATGTTAAAAAATCCATAATTTACAGCAGTTTGACCTTATGGTTTTATATGCCTCGATTTGGTGCACCAGTGCATGTTGGCACAGGTTTTCATTGGTGTTCCAAAATGCAACATGAAACAGTGTTATTGTATGTCACAATGTTTTGTCTGCTGCATGAAAAAGGTAGTATTAGTGATATTAATTTAAGTAAAGAAAATTGGTATTTTGTTGCATTTTAGAGGCTTGCTAGTGTTATGCACTTTTGCATTTAGTATTATCTTTTTATATGTGTTTACTTTAATTTTTTTATTGTCATCTAAACCTGCATGTTATTTTAAAAAAATTGTGTTACTTTTTAGTAAATTTGTATTTTTATATAATATACCAGTCATTTATAATATATTACTTTGTAAGATTTTTATAAGTGGCTCCTCTAAAGGTTCTAAACTAATTAAACCACCGCATTCATTTAAATTCAGACAAACTCAACACACTTGAGTAATAAAACATACTCTCTTTGAATGATATGATTTTGTTTCAGGACATAATGAAATTATAAAAAACATTATATTTACAAGGTCTTTAAGACATAAACAGTAATGCATAACAAATAACATTGTCATTGTTTATTTAAAAAAATTAAGCCAACATTCAGAAGGAGTTTTCCAAAAAATACCTAACTTACTGTACCTTTATGCATTTTGTTGTGTAAAAACCAGTCATGTATTCTTTTGATTATTTGATAATCAGCAAGTGTGAGCAGTTGTATAAAAACAAATATTTGATCTGTAACGCTGTGTGTTAAAACTATAACAATAAGTAAAAATTATCTTATGCAGGCAGTTGTTTTTACCCATAAATTTGTGAAATGTTAAGGTGATTTTTAAACACTTTAATGTTTATCGTTTTACAGTGAGGAACATTTTTCACAAATAAAAATTATATTGAGTTCAGTCTTTTCAGAGTGTTCAAGTTCAAACCATAACCTAACCAAAATTTGGATGCAGAGCTGTTTTTAAATGAATGCTGAGAGATATCAATGAACCTAAGCATCTTTAACAGCAATTTCCACTTCAATAAAGTATTCTGATTATTAAGAAGATTGGGTCAGGATTCCTCCAGAGCAGTGTGAGAAAATGATCATTTCAGGCTATTGCTGCTGGAAGGTTCTACAAGCCAATTCATTGCATCAACGAGGGTTTTATTTTTAGATGTTGGATGTTTTTTTTATTGTGGCCTGATATTTAAATGAGCATGTAATTTACTTTTTCCACTTCTTTTTTACAATATGTTTACAAAGCACTATATTATACATAGGGTGGAATTAAAGGCCTTGTATCAATGAGTACTGAGCATCTTTTTTGCACACATATCTTTTTACATGTCCAGTACACTTCAGTAAACATGTGCTCTCTATTTAACAGCTGACAGAGGAAAAATGGAGCTTCTTCCATTCATCCCGTGCTCATATTCACAGACCCTCTTGTGTAGCAGTGGAGGTTGAGCGGCTAAATACACAATTTCTTGAGAGGAAAATTGGCAAATCTGTTTTGGGCAAGGTACCTTCTTTAGTGTTATTTAAAATGTTATTTATATATATTTTTATTCTGGTTTATTTACCGTGTACAGTATTAGATGCACATTATATAACAGGTTGTCTTTCCAAAAGTTATTTAGTATTTAAAATTTGTCTTACATGAAAAAAAAGTATGCCTGACTGCATTTTTATGCATTTATTTGTCCACTAAACCAAAAAGTTTAAACAAATCTGGGGTAAATATATATTCCAATTATCCACAACATGAAACCCAATTCCTTGTTTCTGTATTCATTGTCTGATTTTTTAAATGTGAGCGAGTAGTTTTTCAAAACTTAGTGTCATTGTTGAACTGCAAACTAAACGACTATCCAAACATTGTCAGCCAACAGTTTACAATAAACACTAATGATTACAACAGGATTTTAATGTTTTAGCTAATCGATGTATATAGTACACTCATACATTCCAACTTAATTTAAGGGTATGACACTTGTCACTGGGGCTTTACTAGTTTTTTGTATACTTTAGCTTGACAATATGTGTCAATATTTTGGCACTTAAATGCTGTAAGGTCTAACAATTAACCACTGGGATATATGTCGTACATTGACTGTACATTAAGGGACAGAAATTGCTCAAGTTGTAGCCATAGGATTTATAATTGTTAGTCATGTATAATGATTTTGTTATATTGGCTTGAATCTGTTGTTGAATGTAGCTTTAAAAAGCGTTCAAATATACAATTTGAAAATTATGAAATCGCCACTCTTGCATTTTTTTTAAATAGTTTAATTTTGCAAAAAAAAAGATCTGGAAAATCTGAAAAAAGTCACAGACATGCCATAAAACTATCCTTTTTCAAAATTCCAAACTTCCGATGGTTAAACAGAATAAAAAGGAATTAAACTGTCACAATTGTGTTTTTTTTATTTAAAGTAGAGAGACAAGGGAATCACACAAATTTAAGAACAACGTTATGGAATACAATAAAAACACTGCACTGTTAGTACTTGACATTTATAACAGCTGGAAATCTTTGAGGCATAAACTTGACTTGCAATAATGACAAACAGTATCATCAATCCATCCGACTCCAGCTGTGTCTTATTGCTGTTTTCTGATCAGCTTTGGAGATAAAGTCTTGTTATTGGCCATTTTAATTAGTTTTCAGCAAAAATATTCAACTGAATTGAGATTCACACTGTTTGCAGGACCTGTCATTTACATATGTCTTTCTTGGAGAAAAGTTTTCATGTCGTTTCCTTGAATAAAATGCATGCAATAAAATGCATGAAAAAACAATGAATTTATCAAAAAAAAAAAAAAAACATTTTGGCTGATAAGAATTGTCAAATTTTAACGCAGACTTTGGCTTTTGTTGAAAATGTAATGATTGTCTCCCAAGTGCCTTTACCTGACATGCAGTCCATTTTATCGATGACGAAATTTACATGTTATCACCAGCATCATTGCCTTGCAGATTTACAATTTGTTATTTAATACCATTTTAATCTCATTCCTCCAATACCATTCTGTTTGTACTTAGTTCAATGTTTAGACACAGCCGGTGGTGAACAACCAACAATGTTTGAAACAATACCAGATAAGTTACCTCCTTAAAAAACATGCAAAATTTGTTGAATCTGCCCAGCTCCCGAAACATTCTCCCCTGGATGAACATGGGGAACCTAGTAATCAGCGACTCTAGTAGAAGATTAAGCGGAAAATAATGGATGGATAAATGAATTCTCTTCTTTGTTTCAAATGACATCTCTAGTGTTGAAACCATGAGTCATCACAAAATCAGTCTGTTTGTGCAACACCTCTCCATGGTGTAAGCTCTATTGTTACCTGAAGATCAATTAGTAGAATAAATCCGATGCTGGTGTTTGTTTTAGATCAAATTACAGGGTAACTCCATGATGTTTTTCTCAAAATTGCATTGATTTTTTTCTTTCTACAAAGAATATTGTAAACTAAGAATATTGTTACCGCCTATTACTTTTAGTTTTTTTATTGGTTTACTTTTCCAGAAGGTTGGAATTTTGGTGGAATGTCTGTGTTTCTTTTGTTCTAAAATTTTGCAACTAAATGTACATCCTCCAAGAATGGTCATTTTGAATTTTTTTTTGTTATGGACACATGCTTTCTAATTGAGTCTATAGTTTATATTTGATGGGTAAATTCTGCTTAACCAGGTGCATCTAGCCATAGTGCGGTACCATGAGGCAGGCAGGTTCTGTGAGAAGGATGCACCTTGGGACCAGGAGTCTGCAGTGTATCATCTTGAACGAGCTGCTATGTGTGGGGAGCTGGAGGCTATTGTAGCTCTTGGTCAGTGTTACCTGCAGCTGCCACATCACATTCTACCTGAAACACAACTTGAGGTGGGATTCCCCCCCCCATTTTCTTCAAAATTTTTTTTTTTCACTTATTTGTTTATCCCCACTGTTTTATGTGTATATTTGGACTGTAATGTTAGGACAATGAAGAGAACAGGAGAAAGGGGTTTGAGCTCTTACTTCAAGCTGCTGAGGCTGGAGACCGACCCAGTATGATCTTGGTTGCCAGAGCATTTGACACAGGCATCAGCCTTCCTTCTCAGAGGTATGAACATTAAAAAAGATTATAGTTAAATTATATATATATATATATATATATATATATATATATATATTCATTATTAATAACAAGCAGTAAAATGCATTTGGGAAAGTGATATATTTTATTTTTATTTTACCTCTATTAATTTGGCAGCATTCATTTTAAAACTTAGTTACCAAAAGATTTATATTGGTGAACATTTATTGTAATGTAAATACTTTATATTGCAGTGGCAAAATTCTTTACTTTAATAAACTTTATTTGATCTATAATTGGATACAGATATTGTAGCCTGTAGGTATAAGTTTTTATAACTGAGCAGACCTTTCTTAATTGAACATACTACTCAGCTGTTACAACACCTTATCCTATCCTGGCTCGATTATTGCAATTATTGTCTCTTTCCATTGGCTCCCTGTAGCTGTTTGCATTCAGTACAAGGCACTGACTCTAGCCTACAGGACAATCTCTGGATCTGCCCCCTCTTACCTTCATTCTATATTCATACACTCCAACTCGTTCACTTTGCTCTAGTGATGAATGTCGCCTGGTGATTCCACCTCACTCCATAGTGTCCACCACTGCAAAATGGTGGAACCATCTTCCCAATTCTGTCTGCAAGGTGGAGTCAATTTAAGAAACAACTCAAAACACGTCTCTTTTACAAAACCCCTGTTAAGAAAAAAAAAAGGGGGAGGGGGTAGGCATGGGAAATGATAATGATCATGTTTGATGAATCTACAGTCTACAGTAGTTGGTTCTTCCATAACTACTGACTAGGGTTATTCTCTAATTTGTAAGTCGCATTGGATACAAGTGTCTGCTAATTAACTAAATGTATGTATGTAGGTAAATCTATAAGTGTATCTTTATGTTGACATTTACTTTATTTCTTGAACAGGGTTCAGGACTGGAACGAAGCAGTGCGTTGGTACAACTGTGTCCTAAATATGACAGATGATGATGAGGGGGGAGAGTTTGATGGCATGCACCATGAACCACGCTACCTCCTTCTGGCCCGAGAGGCTGAGATGTACCAAGAGGGAAATTTTGGGCTTGCTGCAGACCCTCAGAGAGCAGGTATACTAAACAAATTCAGAAAGTTTATTCAGATATTAGCTACATATTAAATGTGGACTAGGTGGAAATAATATTAAGTTACAAAAAACTTAAATAGTAAAAAAAAAAAAAAAAAAAAAAAAAGATAAAAATAAGTTTTACCTTACAAAAAATCTACTTACAAACTTAACCCTTCGGGAAAAAAACAAGTATAAAAAACAAAACCAATGAGATTAAAACTAATAACACTACCTGATTCTACCATGGATTGTTTAACTCATAGAAGAAAAACTTGGCATTGAATCAATCAATGTTTTTGAAAAGCTGTTAGAGAATTTAACGTACAATAATTGAGAAGTAGACAGAGTTTGATTTTTGACACAGTGCAGCATGTGACTCACTCTACTGACTAGAGCAGCAGAACTGAAAGGGGCAAATGTGTCTTCCTGAAATAGCAGCATTTTAACTCCACACTCACTTCTAATGGTGAGCTGGGTGAGGGGGTAAAATGCCAGCACTGGTTATCCCAAACTAACACAGTTCAACCTGAACTCAAAACCTTTATTTACATGCAATAATTAAATGCTGAATTATAAAAGTATTGTTTTAATCTATTTTTAAATATGTATCATCATCTGGACACATCACAATATGTGAATGACAAAACTTCAACTTCATTCATTGTCAATACAGTGTATTTTATATCGATTAAACTGAACGTCTAAATAAAATCTATAGTTTATTATTTTTTACCAGCTGTTAAAATCACCAGGTCATCATAGAACAACAGTTTTTTTTAATGGGTTTTTTTTAATGTTATGGCTGGATCTTTAAAGGATCAGACTTCAAACTTAAATTGTATCTTGTAGATTATGCAAAAAAAAAATCGAAAGTATTTTTTTAATCTTTTCCTTAAGACACTATAACTATAACCCCTTTTGTTTTGAATAATCTTTAAAACCAATATAATAATCTAGTTTTTAAAATAATCTAGTTTTAAATCTCATTGTTTCAGCTGTGTAGAATGTATTCGTTCCTTGTTATGTTGTACTAAATTGACACAACTGACTGAAAATATAATGTAGATGTGGCTAAAACAAGTAACACCACTACATATTTTTAGAAGAAGCTTGGGTTAGCCTGGATAAGTGCTAAAGTAAAAAGGGGAGTCATTAAGCCACAAGTCCTCATCAGTTCTGTTAAGTAATGTTATGTAGACAATGTATAAAAATAAATTTTTACATGCCGATGCAAAAACTGTTGTTCTCTTTATTCACATGTGGAAATATGAGTTCTTTTAGATCAAAATATAAATATTATTTAATGATTGATCTTTGGTTTGCCTCATAGTCCTTGAAGGAAACAAAAACTTTCTGTCCTGTTTAATTCATGAGCTCAATAACAAAACATATGGACACCAACCACTGAGTTCAGTGTGCAATTATTCAATCAGTTCAATTACAACTTTAGAAAGAGGAAAAGATTATATAGACAGAACATGGTGAAATGAATTTATGTGATTCATAAAAATGACATTAGTTATCACTTGTTTATGCTTAGAATGGTTTCATTACTTTTTTTAGGATTAGTATTATTTCTTAATGGTAAAAAGGGTTTAATGTAATGAAAAAAGACAAGTTGGGGTATTGAGACAAGCTGCTGTAAAATCCTTACAGTTTTCATATAAAATTTGTGTTTTACTTTTGTCAAAATTTCACAGTATTAGGGTTAATGCTTAAAAAATTTGAACCTACCTGTAACACTAAATTCCAATATCATTCCTTTATCAAACTCATGTCCACATTAATATAGGCATGGAATATGTTCATATTCTGAAACAGATTTAAAAAATAAAAACTGCTTTAATTCAGACAAGCATTTTAACTTTGAATAATCATCATCCTTATTAAAACATTGAAATTCATGTTACATAACCATTAATTTGTGTGTGTGTGTGTGTGTGTGTATGTATGTATATATATATATATATATATATATATATATATATATATATATATATATATATATACACACACACACACACATCACCTCTTGAGTATGTTTGTCATAATGCATTGTGACTGATTAGCCCCAAACAGTAAATAAAAGAATGTTTTTGTCATTGTTTTCAGACTCAAATAGTCCAGATACATTTTTTTGCATGTAACTGAAGCAAAAGTTTTAAGATGGTTAATTAAATCAGGTCGAATCTTCTGTTTTTGTAGGTGATCTTTTTACTGAGGCCGCTGATGCAGCTATGGAGGCTATGAAGGGTAGACTGGCTAATCAGTACTACATGAAGGCTGAAGTGGCGTGGTCTGCAATGGAAGAGTAGAAGTAGTGAATTAATTTCTTACGACTGTTAACATGTTGCATAAAACTGGGGATATGTTTACAAGCTCTTTAACAGCATCCTTTAAACGTGCTGCGATGTCCGATTTCATATGAGGCTCTTTTAAAGCATGATGTCATTAAATGCTTTTTTTATTTTTATATTTGGGAAATGTGCATTATATATTTGTTACTGGTTTGCATCAGTGCAAATAAAATCATAAGTAAAATAAGTGTCTGAATGAAAACTATTCAGACTGCTGGTAAACATCCGAAGATTTAGGTATACAGTCATTACAATGCCAGTAAATACACATTAACACATTTCTGCTTTTGTTAAAAACTTGTGATACAGTCTAACATTTACACAATGTACAAGCTGTAAAACCTGGTATTGGATTCAGTTTCATGAAGCTTTTAGTTTTCATTTATTTTCAGACAGATGTGCTCATATGTGTGAGTTAATATTAATAACGAGTTAATAAATATTTTTATTCAACAAAAACAAACCATCAACATCAAGGACTATGGACTAGTCTTTAAGAAAATGATAAGTAAATGATACTGTTGTCATGCTTTTTATGCTTCTATAAGGTCTAAGTTTATGGCTTTTAATTTAATGTATGTTTTCTCTTGTTTTTATTTCATATTGTTGTGGCCTAGTAAAAAAAAAAACGATGAATGTAGTTATTCATTGAAAAAAGAAGTCGTATATTAAAAGCACAAGTTGGTAAAACTGGTGCCTTTTAGTAATTCCTCTTAGAAATGCACACTCATACTATAAACATTGATATTAATTCATTCATTATAAACTGCCTTTTTTCACATCGAGAGAACTCGGCCCTTACTGCACACAATACAATGATGAAGTAGCCACACACACATTTACAACTCGTACTCGTACCAAGTTAGTCTTTCGTACCAACTAATCTTTCATTAGTTTTTAGCAAGCAAATTATAAAATCACAACAAATTTGCAACCAAACAAGAAAAGTCACAGTTATAATACAAAATATAACAGCTGAATGTTATGGCTATGTGAAATGTAATTGATGACTAGTTTTCAAGAAAAACATGTCTGTTATGAATCCATCAATACTAAATCTAACATTCATTCATTATCTTCCGCTTTATCCTCTATTAGGGTCGTGGTGGGGTACCCCATGCCCATCCTGGGGAAAACGTCTCGGGCGCTGGGCAGCTACACTCAGGACAGGGTGCCAATCTATCGCTGGGCACACACTCACTCACACACACACACACAAACACTCTATATGGGGCAATTTGGAGAACTCAATTGACGTGATTCATGTTTTTGGACTGTGAGAGGAAACCGGTGAACCCGGAGGAAACCCACACGGACACAGGGAGAACATGGAGAAACTCCACCCAGATGGGGATTCAAACCAGGAATCCCTAGTGCTGAGAGGCGAACGTGCTAACCACTAAGCCACCGTGCCGCCTAAATCTAACAATAATGATTAAAAGATCCCCTGGCTCCGCTTCTTCAAACAAAAAATGCAACACTGAATTCTGTGTCCAACCGATTCTGTCATTAGAGGGCGCTGTTTAGACCCAAAAATCACATTTGTTAAGAAAAATCTTTATTCTTATATATATATATAAGCGGAAGATGATGGATTGATGGATCCAATCAAGGGTGGCACAATGGTTTAGCATGTTCTCCTCTCTCTCTCTCTCTCTCTCTCTCTCTCTCTCTCTCTCTCTCTCTCTCTCTCTATATATATATATATATATACACACACACACACATTTACTGACAAAATGTTATTGTGTATTTTGTGTTAAAATGTTTATTTTTGAGAGGAATACAGAGTTGAGTAATCATTACATACATTTAATTATAAATTATTCTTCCACTGTGCTTGATCTATCCGTCCATCCATTATCTTCCGCTTTATCCTCTACTATTGTTGCGGGGGGGCCCATCCAGGGGAGAACATTTCGGGCGCTGGGCAGATACAACCAGGACAGGACACTAATCTATCACTGGGCACACACAGACACACAAATACACAATATATGGGGCAATTTGGAGAATTTAATTGACCTTGATGTGACCATGTTTTTGGACTGTGGAAGAAAACCTGTGATTGTAAATGTATGTAATGTAAACCAGAGAAATCGGAGGAAACCCACGCGGACACGGGGAGAACATGGAAACCACTCAGATTGGGATTCAAACCGGGAATCCCTAGTGCTGAGAGGAGAACATGCCAACCACTAAACCATTGTGCCGCCCTTGATTGGATCCATCAATCCACCATCTTCTGCTTAATGTTCTACAAGGGGAGAATGTTGCAGGTGCTGGGCAGATACAACAGGGACAGTGTGCCAATATATCACTGAGCACAGACTTACACCCACAGACCCACACACAAACAGGGCAATTTAAAGCATTCAATTTACCTTGAATCCATGTTTTTGGTCTGTGGAAGGAAACTGGAGAACCCGGAGGAAACCCCACACGGACACTGGGAGAACACTCAGATTGGGACTGGAACCTGGAATGTCCAGCACTCAGAGGAGAACATGCGAATCACTAAAGCGTCTCCTGTGCAGTATGAGAGGATACTCATGCTGTTGTCTAGAAGTGCACTACATTAAAGCCACTCGAAAGGAGCAGACATTATTAAAACACGACGCGGCGGTGTCCTGAAACGCAGTGCATGCTGGGTAGCAGTTGAAGTAGGCTAATAGGCTCGCACTCCTCCCCACGTGTCAGACTGCAGGAAGCGTTGAAGTCCTCAACATGGCAGCGTTTCAGCGGCTCTCCCAAACCTGAATCCTGCAGTCGCTGGTTCCATCTGAAGCACACTCCCGCGGACAGGAGGCAGGTAGGGCTGACTGTTAACGCAGAGTTCTATATACTGCTGCTACACTGGGTTAATATTTGGGTTTGGAACGTGTTCGCTCACAAGGCAGTGTTGACACAAAGCTATGCTGCTAACTCCGGCTCGCTGTTGTTTTATTAATCTGTGCTTTAGTAAATATATAAACACGACATGCAGAGTAATGAGTGGGCTACGTAGGTATGATGAAGACGTGTGCCCATCAACTTCCAAATGCTCAGGCTTTCAAACTGCTAATTACTATGTGAGAATAAAAGTCATACACGAGCCTGATCATTATATTTGAGTTCATTATTAAATGTATGGGGGGGGTCTTATGGCAAAAGTAACATTCATTTAGACGAACTCATAAATGGAAACATTGCTGCAGCCAATAATTACTTAACATGGTCATGAAATGATAAATAAAATCAACAGAGTGACAGTCAATAAAAGCTTATAGAAAATATGTTCAGTCGACAACAGAATGTGGAATACAGGCAAATTCAAAGGGGATTGCCCCACCTTCTTATAAACTCATCCATCTATCCATTATCTTCCGCTTAATCCTATATTAGGGTTGGGTGGGGGGCATTGCCCATGCCCATCCAGGGGAGAAAGTTTCGGGCGCTGGGCAGATACACCCAGGACAGGGTGCCAATCTAGCGCTGGGTACAGACTCACATACACACTCTATATGGGACAATTTAGAGAACTCAATTGACTTGATCCATGTTTTTGGACTGTGGGAGGAATTCCAGAGAACCCAGAAAAAACCCACGTGGACACGGGGAGAACTTGGAAACTCCACTAAGATTGGAATTCGAACCGGGAATTCCTAGTGCTGAAAGGCAAACGTGCTAACCACTAAGCCACCGTTCCGCCTTCTTATAAACCCAAGGTGAATTATCAACGCTAAGCACTAATCTGATTATCAGGATCAGAGGGTAGCAGAGATGGTGAAAAAAAATAAAATAAAATCAATGAGTTAAAACCAGACATCAACTCTCTCCCAGAGTACCACACCATGATGGCTGAGAAGAAAATAATACAATATAATATAGGTATTACTGTGCTTATGACAATAAACATGTTAAACTCTATTGTTCTTAGCTGCTATAATAAACTAAATGGATGTGTTATACTCTAAATTACTTGAGTGACTGCTAAAGGGTCAGCAGGAGCATATAGAAGTATAATTGTTTGTCACAATTTGATGTCAAACGCAATCGTGTGTAATTCTGTTCTGTTCCAATATTTTGCAGAAAAGGCTTAGCCTTGTGTGTGTGTGTGTTGTCTTAAGCTTATAATGTCTTGTATGTTAAAGTTGCATACAAATTGCAATTTTGCTATTAGTAAGTCATTGTTGTAACTGTAGTTTCCGTCTGCTTGTTCTAGAAGGAATGCTTGCGTTTGTTTTTAAAATCAATAATGGATCCATGGGTCCACAGTGACTCTTGTCACTTTAAAGATCCTAAATCATACTATGACTCTCTTTCTAAATTCCTGGAATTTTTTTTTTAAATAATTGGTTTTGTTTCGTACAAACTGAAGCGTAAGTTTTGCTTTTTCCATCCATCCATCCATTATCTTCCACTTTATCCTCTACTAAGATCGCGGGGGGTTCCCAATGCCCATTCAAAGGAGAATGTTCTGGGCACTGGGCAAATACATCCAGGACAGGGCGCAAATCTGTCGCTGGACACACACTCACTCACACAAACACAAAAACACACTATATAATATGTCATTTAGAGAATTCAGTTGACTTTGATCCATGTTTTTGGACTGTGGGAGGAAACCAGAGAACCCGGAGGAGACCCACGTGGGCACAGGGAGAACATGGAAACTCGACTCCGATTGGGATTCGAACCGGGAATCCCTAGTGCTGAGAGGCAAATGTGCTAACCACTAGTTTTTCTTCTTGTCTTGTAAATATTGCTTAAATGAGATTAAATGTAATTATGGTAAATTAATTATAATTAGTGTCTGTTAAATTAAGTCCTGCCCTTTAAAAATTACTTTGGCTATATGATTTGAGATTTTTTCATTGAAAATAGAGAATACACAGGTTGATTTTTGTTGTCGTGTAAACTGTAAATAGAACTAATAAAATATTAAATCAGAGTAGTTAATACTTTTAGAGTTAAGGTTTAGTTTTTTTCTTTTATAAGCAAATAATGCAATGGTCAAATTTATCATTTATCATAGATTACCAATCAGTGAAATAATAGCAGTAACTAAAAAAGTAAATGTGTTAATCATCACGTGCATCAAATGTTAAGTGATATAGGATTTCATGATTTTAAAAAGAAAAGAACAATTGAGCTAAAACTTATGCAAATAATTTAGACAAATGAGGCAGGAAATGTTTTTACAAATGACAAGGAGGATGCCGTTTTCTGTTGAGGTACCTGTGGTACCTCCAATTTCTGGTGTCTAAAATTTTACAAAACTGTAAATGGACAGCATTATCCTTTTAGAGCTCATGGCTTCTTTACTGCAACCCTTCCATGGACATGATTCTTCATTGTTTTAGATGTCAACCTTCATTGTTTTAGATGTACATTCAATGGTGTTACCATTAATATATCATTGTAAACAATAAAAATATACAATTAATGACAGTTTCAAGAAGTTGGGCATCTAGTAAGGTGTTGAATAAAGCATGTGCCTGAGTCATCTTTTACAAGATTAGAAGTACGTACTTAACCTTTACACATTTCCATTAAATTATATAATTCAATTATTTTGTCTCCAAGAGTCGAAAAATGTTTTTTACCAATTAATTATGATTCTAGGGGTGGCACAGTGGCTTAGTGGTTAGCACGTTCGCCTCTCAGCACTAGGGATTCCTGGTTCGAATCCCCATCTGGGGGATGTTTCCATGTTCTCCCCATGTCCGCGTGGGTTTCCTCCGGTTTCCTCCCACAGTCCAACAACATGGATCAAGTCAATCGAGTTTTCCAAATTGCCCCCTATAGAGTGTGTTTGTGTGAGTGAGTGTGTGCCCAGCAATAGATTGGCGCCCTGTCCTGGGTGCATCTGCCCAGCACCCGAAACGTTCTCCCCTGGATGAGCATGGGGAACTGCAACGCGACCCTAATAGAGGATAAAGTGAAAGATAATGAATCTTATTATGATTCTAAAGACTATCAAAAGATTTACCTTACAGGATAAAAAAATGTATGTACCACATCAGTCTATATCAGTATCCACAGAACTGTTTCTTTTTGTAAATCATTCAAATAAATATTGATGTACCTTAAAATTTGACCAGGAGTTTTAAAAGTGGGTCCAGGAGGCTGCAATGCTAATACAGTTTATTATAATGGTACAGAATACAACATTGTGTATAAACATAATTTAATTCCATTTTAATATTAAGATTAAAGAATGATTCCAGTGTTGGACAAAAGTGTTGTTGTGTTTTTTTTGCCCTAAGGATCCAAGTTCATTTGCAGAACCATGTGTTTTTTTTTTCCTTTTTATAAAATATCCTTGGTCAATAAAAATATCAGTTTAAGAATTCCTGCTATAAAGAGTATGTGGGTTTTAGCTCAAAACTGTCACTGGAGCACTTGAACTACCTATAACACATTGTGACGAGTAAGAAAACAATGAGAGTTGGAGATTGGATTTCTTGAGCACAGGAACGGGCTCTACCTTTTACCACCAGCGTCACCACGGTCCTGCCACACCATATAAATGACTTGCTGAAAATATTAAAGATACATTATGTTTTGTGATTAGCTTGTAAATCTGTAATGTTTATAATTTTGATTGCAGCATTCGTATGCAGGACTCTGAAAGTCTCAGTGGTTTTGTAATCCCAGGTCTAAACGCCATAATCCTGAGGGACAGCTTTTTCCTCCATCTACAATGGCCAGTGGAGAGGAGGATGACCCCATTATACAAGAGGTATCCATTTGCCTAAATTTCTTTTCATGATTTGTAATGGACATTCTGGTAAACTGTTTAATATCTTACCATGCTTAAATATCTTGTCCGTTTTTAAAGATTGATGTTTACCTTGCCAAAAGTCTTGCTGATAAGCTGTTCTTATTCCAGGTGAGCATAACCGCCATGGTCTAATTTCTGTATAGTTTATTTGTACTTATAATCTGTTCATTATAATTGTTTAAATTGTAAAAACATTTATCCTTGCAGTATCCTGTGCGTCCTGCCACTATGAACTATGATGATTTTTCTCATTTAGCTGCCAAAATTAAACCTAAACAGCAAAAGGTGAGGTCACTTCTATCATTTATAATTTTTTTCTCTTTCTATTTTCTTATAAATAAGAATCTACAAATTTTTATTTAACACCATGTTTCTTTTTTTTGCAGGTTGAAATTGAAGTAGCCATTGATACCGTGAGTCCTAACTACTGCCGGAGTAAAGGAGAGCAAATCGCACTTAATGTCGATGGAACATCACTGGAAGACTCCAGCACTTATTCCATGTTTGTACTTAAACACTACTTGTCTTTCAGACTTTTAGATGCCTGTTAGCTAAAATGATTTGTTTGTCTTTCTCCTAAAGCAAAATGATGGATAAGCAAACATTCTCATCAATTCAGGCAACAACGAATACCAGTCGCTATGCTGCTGCAGTGTTCCATAAAGGTAGTTGTCACTTCACTGCATCATTCAATGTTAAATTGTTTAATAGGCATCAAACCAGGATCATTTTTGATCAATTGTTTCAGGGGAGCTACACCTAACACCGTTACAGGGTATTCTTCAGATGAGGCCCAGCTTCTCATATCTGGATAAAGCTGACAATAAACATAAGGAGAGGGAAGCAGCCAATGAAGGTAGGAGAGAGAAAATGTGACTTTAAGCATTTTCACAACTTTATATATTACTTTATGCATAGTATTCCTGTAGTTGTGATTCTTTTTGTTTATAATAAGCATATGCAAATTTCCATGTTCTCCCCATGTCCACGTGTGTTTCCTCCTGGTTCCCTGGTTTCCTCTCACAGTCCAAAAACATGGATCAAAATCAATTGAATTCTCCAAATTATCCCATATAGAGTGTGTCTGTGTGAGTGAGTGTGTGCCCAGTGGTAGATTGTCGCTCTGTCCTGGGTGTGGCTGCCCAGCACCCAAAGTGTTCTCCCCTGGGTGTGCATGGGGAACCCCGTGACCCAAGTAGAGTATAAAGCGCAAGATATTGGATGGATGGTACCAGTGTGTACATAACTTCTGAATAAAAAAATTATAATAAATAAAAATAGCCCTATGCCTATCCAGGGCACCAATCTAACGCTGGGCACACACTCACACGGACACACACATATGGGGCAATTTGGAGAATTCAAGGAGGAAACACGTGAACATGGGGAGAACATGGAAACTCCACCCGGATTGGGATTCAAACCGTAATTCCCTAGTGCTGAGAGGCAAATGTGCTAACCACTAAGCCACCTTGCCACCCCGTGAAAATAGCATATTGCCGCTAAAAAGTTTAATATTTATTTATCTTGGTTTTAGCAAGCATAAACCTTAAATCTTAGTGAGATAACAATTCGCCAAATATTCCAAAAGTAAGCATGTAAGAAGATTAATTGCACTTGTGGTCTTTAAGGGGATAACAGAAAAAACTAAACTACTAGAGTAGAAGTTTAATAGAAGTCCACATAGTCAAATTTTATTGTAAGCTTATTTAGAAATAAGGTTTCTAGGTTTATATATACTGAGACGTTAGGGATTTAATGTTATGCTGTGTTCTGCGTGAACCTCTTGGTTTGGTACGCACTTTCCCACCCAGAATACATTTTGGCAGAGACCAATAAACAAGGTGGAACTAAAATTAAGACATGAACTCTACACCCATGTGTAGGTTAGTTTTAAAGCTGCTTTTTACACTTAACTTAACTAAACCTACTTTTTTTTTTTTTTTTTTTTTTTT
>JAFMOD010000506.1:846300-873353 GCA_019802435.1 Corydoras maculifer
TTTTTTTTTAAGTTAACGTGCGCGTGCTTAATTCTCTGCTGCCGGACCAATCCATTACTGAAGCAATGAGCATATACATTAATACATATCATGGTGTTTGTTGCAGAGACCCTGCAATAAAGCAGCGTGATTCTATTATTTATATAATATAGTTTAAACCCAGGCGGCACGGTGGCTTAGTGGTTAGCACGTTCGCCTCTCAGCGCTAGGGATTCCCGGTTCGAATCCCCATCTGGGTGGAGTTTCCATGTTCTCCCCGTGTCTGCGTGGGTTTCCTCCAAAAACATGGAACAAGTTAATTGAATTCTCAAAATTGCCCCTATAGTGTGTGTCTGTGTGAGTGAGTGTGTGCCCAGCGATGGATTGGCGCCCTGTCCTGGGTCTATCTGCCCAGCGCCCGAGACGTTCTCCCCTGGATGGGCATGGGGAACCCCACCGCGACCCTAATAGAGGATAAGCGGAAGATAATGAATGAATGAATGAGTTTAAACCCACAGAAATATATGGCGCAAAATGCCGCAATTGAATCTTTAGTCCTGCCAGCAAAAGAGAACTTTGAAACAGACTCTTGCTCTCGCTCGGCTCAGTATATTTCTCATGTTTGGTTTTATTCACAACATGCCGATCAAAAGATTGGCTCATAAATGGTTGATCTGTTAAAACTGGAATTAACTTAAAGTTTCCACTAAAGCATAACTGCAAATTAAAGTTATAATTAAGAAATTGCAATACAGTGAGAAAAGTGATGCCCATATATGTATGTAGATGTATATACAGCATGTATATGCTGAAGTAGACAACCCTGTTTTTAAGCATTTAATAAAAGTGGTAGACAATAAAAAATAAAAAAAAACCTGATGCTCCAGAGCCACACTCTCCCCTACCGGCTCTACCTTACCGAACTGTGAGGTCAATGTGAGGTGGTGTGAACCAAACTGTACCAAACTCTTGTGTACCATTACAGCCCTATGAGACATGTATCCTTTTATTCAGTTTTGTACACATAAGCATAGTACATTTTACAGTGAGTGGAATAAATATTTTGAACTTCAACATTTTTGCTATGTTTTGAAGCCGCCTTAATATATTGTGCAATTCTCCTGTAACAGCTGGAGACTCCTCTCAGGATGAAGCAGAGGACGATGCCAAGCAAATCACTGTAATAGTTTAAATGCAGTTACTAAGCACTATTTCTAAACTAGTGTTTTACATACTGTGCATAAAAAAGGCTCTTTTTTCCTGAAGGTGAGATTTTCTAGGCCAGAGTCTGAGCAGGCTCGTCAGCGGCGCATCCAGTCATATGAGTTTTTGCAGAAGAAACAGGCTGAAGAACCGTGGGTCCATTTACACTACCATGGCTTAAAGGTCAGTGCAAGTTGGTGCTGAAGGAGTAGGACAAGATTAATGTAGTCAGTGTTTATAAAAGACAGAACTGATTAGATTAAGTACTTACAATTAAGTTTAGAAAAAGAGAGATTATTTTCTTTGTAGGCTGATGGATGTGGATGTTGGTTATCTTGTATACAGGATGGACGCTCGGAGCATGAACGCCAATACCTTTTTTGCCAGGCAATGGACACCACAGAGAATACTGAGCTTGTAAAAACTCCAAGGTGTGGCTAATTATTGCTCATTTTATGAATGTTTGCTACTGGATCCATATTTTAAACCTGAAGAAATAAAAGTATTGATGTGTAATAATTATTTTTATGTCAGTTACTACTACTACTTAATATTGCTCCAAAATGGCATGATTACTGTGATGTGTTGTAATTGAGAGTGGACTGCGATGCTTACCTTGCTTATTTTCTGTCTCATCAGTGAATACCTTACCATGCTTATGCCGCCGCTGGCCGAAGAAAAGGAGTATGATTTTTTAAATTCATATTTGATATTATCCTCTTATTAAGATTTTGTGTCAAGTTTTGTTGCTTCTTGTAATTTTGACTTATTTGTGGTGTTGCTATTTTTAGAATCAAGCCAGTTGGTCCCAGCAATGTGCTTTCCATGGCCCAACTACGCACTTTACCCCTTGGAGATCAAGTGAAAACCTTGATGAAAAATGGTATTTTAAGTTATTTGATCCGTCAAAAGCCGTTTTTCCTTTGGGGCTTCTCATTTATTAGTATATAAAATACATATATTAATATATGTTATTTATTCAGTCAAGGTCATGCCATTTGCTAATCTTATGGGATTGCTGGCATCAGGCACAGACTCTACTGCAGTACTGCGATGCATACAGCAGGTGGCGATGCTCGTTCAGGGTAACTGGGCTGTTAAGAGGTGAGATTTAATTTATTTATATATATATATATATATATATATATATATAATGTATATAATGTGTGTGTATTATTATCATTATTATTATTATATTTTAAATAGCTATATGTTTAATAAATGGTTCATAATGAATGCTTTGAAACTATATGATATCACTTTATAGAGAAGTTTGTGGGTTAAAATCCCAAGTCCAATGAACCATTGTGGGTCCTTGAGCTACACCCTTAACCCTCATTGCTCCAGGGATGCTGTATCGACCCTGTGTTCTGACCCCAACTTGGTATTTTAATTTGCTTTGGATAAAAGTGTAAATACATCCATCCATGATCTACTGCTTATCCAGATCAGGGTCGCAGGAGCGGCACACTAAGCAAAGATGCTTATCGTCCCTATCCCCAGATACCTTCTCCAGCCCCTCAGGATGCACACAGTCATTTCCCTGCCAATCAAGAGACATAATCTTTCCATTTTGTCCTGTGTCTTCCCCGGGGTCTTCTCTTAGTTAAACATACCCGGAACACCCCACCCGAGACAGAAACTCCTGGAGAGGGCGATCAGCCTTTTTCCTGATGCAAATTAATATTTATCTTTAATTGGAAGAAAATATTTGCCTTTGCGCCGTATTCTTGTTAAACTTTTATTTTTTGCTTTCAGTGATGTTCTGTATCCCAAATCAACCTGCAGCCCTCATAGTGGTGTTCCAGCAGAGGTTCTCTGTCGTGGCCGTGACTTTGTGGTAAATTCACATTAAACAGTCACTGTCAAACCTCACATTTTTTGTAAAGATGTTTTGTATCCTACCTTTTAAACTTGTTTCTGTGCACTCCTGCGTTATCTTATTTTAATTTTGGAAATTAAATCTACATGTGCTCTTTTCATTTATAGATGTGGAGGTTCACACAAGACCGCTCATTAATGAGGAAAGAAGTTGCTGCCATCATAAAGGTTTGTAAAACAGTTTGGTTTGCACAAGGCTTTGTTGAATTATATATGATTGTCCACACTTTGACTGGTAAATTATTTGGTTGACATTTAAATTGAGAAATATTAAACTCCACCTCAGTTTCCATGTTTTCCTCGTGTCCTCCGGGTTCTCCGGTTTCCTCCCACAGTCCAAAAACATGGATCATGTCAATTGAGTTCTCCAAATTGCCCCATGTAGGGTGTGTTTGTGTGAGTGAGTGTGTGCCCAGCGATAGATTGGCGTCCTGTCCTGGGTTTGTCTGCACGACGCCCGAGACGTTCTCCCCTGGATGGGCATGGGAAACCACACCGCGACCCTAATAGAGGATAAAGCGGAAGATCCACCTCAAAAAGCGAACATTTTTGTTAGAGAGAACACAATTTGCTCATGTTCATGCAGTTACCACTTTGTTCTATTTAGTCTATATTTTTTGCTAAATTTGGGGCTTCAAATAATTCATGTCCTCAACATCGTTTCATTTTGCAACAAAAGTTGCTGTATACCTTGTTTATTTCACTATTTCTTCTAGTTCTGGGGTTTTCTTGAACATTCTAATTCATGCCAACCAAATATCACAGACATTTGAAACATATACATTTGAGAAGTTGCTGTAAAGAGTAGTAAAAAAACAAGTTATTTTAATTTGTTACATTATAAAAGCATTCTTGGTCTTTTTTCAGATCATTTAGAAACATAGCATAGTGTTGTTCATATAAAATTAAACTGCCTGTAGGATAGCCAGGTAATAATCAAACCCAAATAATATTTTTAAAACTTGCTGGAAGGTTAAGTTGACTGTTTTACCCTGAGCACCTCTTGCACAACGAACATAATCTGCATAAAAGATCAGAGGTATGTATAACATGTAGATAAGCAGTTCAGAAACATGAAGTTCCCAACATAAAAAGCAAAATAACTAAGCAAGAATGTTGAGCTATATTGTTTGTTTTTTAGCAGATATTGCTACAAGTAAATATTGCAAAGATAAATATTCATTCATTTATTATCTCCCGCTTTATCCTTTATTAGGGTTGCGGTGGGGTTCCCCATGACCATCCAGGGGAGAATGTCTCGGGCGCTGGGCAGATAAACCCAGGACAGGGCCTCAATCCATTGCTGGGCACACACTCACTCACACAGAAACACTCTATATGGGGCAATTTTTGAGAATTAAATGGACTTGATCCATGTTTTTGGACTGTGGGAGGAAACCGGAGAACCTGGAGGAAACCCACACAGACATGGGGAGAACATGGAAACTCCACCCAGATGGGGATTCGAACCGGGAATCCCTAGCACTGAGAGGCGAACGTGCTAACCACTAAGCCACTGTGCCGCCCAGAGATAAATAGCTGAAGAAATTGAAAGAATTTTTAAATAGTGTTGATTTATATCACTATCACATCGGCGTCTGCTGACCTGCTCTGTAATTTTAAGTGGTGTTCCCGATATATTGGATTATAATGACATATATTTAAGTAAATAACAAAGTTTTTTATTTTATTTTTTTATTTAATTAAAAAAAAACATTCTATTAAACAATTCATACTATACTCCTATGATTACTGTCTGCCATTAGCTGCCACCTGAAGATGTGAAGGACTTTTTGGAACAGATGGCGATTCCAAGAACAAACAGAGGTTGGGAGTTCCTGCTGCCTACTGATCGTGACTTTGTCAAGAAGCACCCTGATGTGGCACAAAGACAGCACATGCTCTGGCTGGGCATTCAGAACAAGTAAACTTCATCTTTTATTCACTAAGAGGAAATGGTTTGGATTAATGTTTATTTATTGTGACAATTTGTTGGTGGCATATTTTAACATGAATTGTATTTCTAGGCTGGAAAAAGTTTTCAAGTTTTCCAAAGAAGACTTCCTGCGGAAAACTGATACACAAATGGGTAAATATCAGGGAAAATGGAGATACAATTATAAAATTTTTGAAGGCAAATGAAGGCATTTAGGCTTTCTTTTAACCTGGTTGATCACTCTTCATTTTAATAAATCATACTTTGGACGAGTGCTCAAATTGCTTGCTTTATACAAACTGTTGATGATAGCAAAGATTTTGATTGGTTTGCTCTAATCATTATCAATTTCCTATTAAACTGGATGGTGGATAATATAAAAGCAGTAATACTAATGGGCCTGTTGCCCTCATCCCCCTGGAGTCTTCGTTCCTTCTTTTGACACTTTCTTTTGTCTTTTGACGCTGCAGGACTGAGAATAGACAACCAACCGAAAGTAGAAATCAGCCAACAAGTAGAAAATATTAAGCCTCAAAAAAATCTTGTAAGCACTGAAAAAGAATTAGAGATTAACAAGTGAGCTATTGCTTTAAGTTTTCTATTTATAAAATAAAAAACTATAACATTGATGTTTCTTATTATATGCACAGTATGTGTTCAAAAAATACAACAGAACTATTGGGTCTGATTTACTCAGACCAGCACATCACACAATAACAACTATGTCTCATACTAATTTTTTGTGGTGCTCTTATGGACATCACAATAAATGTAGAACAAGTTAAAGGAGATTTTTAAAGTGCATAAGGAAACAGATTTTAAATTTTGAATAATTATGAAACTTCTATATGATAATTAATATTAATAAAACTGATGTAGAAACATCAGCATGTAGCATGTATATGCATACTTAATAAAGTAATTCATGGACAGTTAAAGGCAAACCACAAGTTGTGGCTAGGTGCCTAATATTTTTTTAATAGGTCAAATCTGTCAATTTATTGGTAATAAGAACCCAAAGTGTTATATTTACATACACTGCCTGGCCAGAAAAATGTTATACACTCCAATATCTAGTTGGATCACCTTTAGCTTTGATACCAGCTTGCATTCGCTGCGGCATCATTTCCACAAGCTTCTGCAATGACACATTTATATCTGTTCAGAGATGCATACATTTCTTTTTTCTTTTAAGTTTTTGTACTCATGATGGAGATTTGAACAATTGCACAAAGTGTTCTCCAGCACATCCAAAAGATTTTCAGTGGTATCTCATGCTAACTCTTTTCCAAATTAGCTAAAAGAATTCTGGAATTGTCATCTTGGAATATGTCAGTGCCATCAGGTGAAAAAATAGTTAATGGAATAACCCGGTGGGTCAGTATATTCAGGTTGTCATCTGAACCAGGATCAGAGTTAAAACTAGGTGGTGATCTTGTTTTGGCCAAGCAATGTATGATGTATTTACAACTCACAAAGCCTTTAATAAATACAACTTTCACTGTTAATTAATTAATCAATTAATTACAATGTATTTGTAGTGTAAAATAGAGATCTATTATTTTTTATTATGCGTTTTGTTTGTAGTTGTAGTCATTTTATGCTAAATATGTTTTACAGAGACGATCCACATCAGTGGAGAGGAGCGTCTTAAAGCAGCTCAAGAGAAAGCTCAGGAACAACTTGGCTCTTTGCAGAATGATTTAGATGCACGAAGACTGAAAGCATCCGGTGCATCGTCCAGTTTCGGTGGAACTAACTCTTTGGTTCGAGTTAAAGAAGAACCAGTAAGTGACTCTGAGGAGTCCATGGACGCGAGCAGTTCGGTTCCCAACGGTTCACTTAATGGTTATCCCTTATCAGACTCCCTTAGCACAGATCCCCATGAGCATGGTGTCATGCCAACCCCTACTCCAGAGCTCCAGGACTTTATACGGTGCACTTTTAGAAAACACTTTGTCCTGTGCCTCAGTGAAGTCAAGCGACTGTTTAACCTGCACCTGGCGAGCCTGCCCACAGGACACAGCCGATTCGGTCATGTTACAGACCGTATGCTCCAGGACACCATCCTCCAAAGCAACTGCAAACAGATCCTAGTGCCTGTAAGTATACCAGCCTATACAATTCACAGGTGCAGGGTGATGTATACAGGATCATAGTGTTCAACTAATGTAAACAATATTGTTACAAGCTACTGTTACTGTCAATCAATCTATTGTATTCCGCTTATTCCTCTAATAGGGCTGAGGGGGTTCCTCTTGCCCATGCAGGGCAGATAAACCCAGAACTGGGCACCAATCTTTTGCTTTGCACTCACACACACACACAGACACAAACTAAATTGGGGCAAATTAGTGCAGCCAATTTACCTTCAAGCTATTCTTTTGGACTTTGTGAACCCAACAAACCTGAAGGAAACCTATGGAACATGGACACTCCACTCCAAAATAACTATAAACTTATGTCCCTAAAAAATGTTATGTCTATAACTAAAGCATTATATCACCATTACAGCCATTACATATATCTTTATTATGCAACCAACTTCTGTTCATTCTACAGTATGTTTCAGTATATTTAAACAGATAGTTGATTTGTTTACTAGTGCTGACCTTTTGTAAATTTCTTGCTTATGTCTTATGCTACTGTTTTTAATCCATATTGATGATTTCAAAACATGAGTAAAAAGGATTGATGAAGGATTTAGATTCAGTACAGCAAAGCTGATCAATTTGAGTGATAAGTAACATTTCGTTAATCCACCTATTGAAGCAAGGCTTATCTGGTGATTTCTATGTTAAAAGTATATTTTATTTTTGCAGTAATTATTGACACACAGTTCAGGTCCAGTGAATGACTGAATGGTACAAAGGAACAAAGTAAGGCTAAAAATAATATGAAATGTTAAACTGCAATGTGGGTAGCGCAGTGACCTACTGGTTAGCATGTCTGCCTCTGTGGATCCAGGTTCTTTGGTTCCTCCCACAGTTCATTAACATGAATTCAAGGTAAATTGCCCCTATATTGTGTGAGTGAAAGAGAGAGAGAGAGAAAGGTTCTTCCTTTCTTTCAGGGAATTTTATTTATTTATTTTTTGGCTCCATTGTCTATTCCATTGTGATCCATTTGAATTTGGACCGGATGCAGCCAATCAAACTATAACGGATATTCTATAACTATGCCCCAATCGCTTTGTGCATTACAGATTGCGTAAGGTTTTTCGTCACCATTATAAATTTTAATTATTTAGTCCCCAAATAATTTTTCGTCTTTAGCAAACTGCCAATAAATTGAGATGGCTGGTCAATATACACAGACTTACTGCACATTTAGCATTAGTGTTTAATCCAGAATTTCAGGATTTTGCAGGTACCGTCAACCATGATACCACATTACTGGAACAGACGGTAGTTGCTCAGTAGTTCCTCCTTTTGTATACAACGCAAAATGTATTCACACAGTTCACTGACTCTGAATTGACTGGACTTTGTTTTAAAACATGTTCCAACATGAAGTAGTTCTTAGTTTTGAGTCTATTTTCTGCTACAATGCATTTGATGGGTATCTTTTGTTGTTTGGACTTATGTTATTATATCTTTTCCCCTCTTGTCTGAACCCTCATTTTTCCCTTTGTGTCATGGTTATGTTGTTTTATTTGTTGTGTTGGCCAAAATACTATTTTATGAAGGCTCCAAATCAATACATGGGTATACCTTGTATTTTACGTACCCTTAACTTAAGGCCGTTAACTGAAGAGTCTTAGGCATAATCCTATTGGTGTTTGTGGATACAGGAAGGGCAGGAAGGCTCACATTAGATAAAGCTGGTAATGGAGAAAAGCTCATTACTGGTTTATAATAGCCGAATGCCAAGGGTGTTGAGCTGTGCCTGTAAATGTGTTGGTCCAGTGCTTGTCTTTGAATCCTGGTGGCTTTAAAATCTTATCTTTATCTATGTTAAATATTGCCAACTTTTTAAAAGTTTTAACCATAAAACTGAAAATACATGACTTTGCATATTGTGAAAAAAGGTTTTATAAGCATGCCGATAAAATTGAAGTATGTTTCTACTGTACATTCGAACATTGCTCAAGTCACCACTATCTACATGACAAATCTACAGTAAATTCCACTGTTAATGCAGGAAGGATGGTGCTTTACCAGCAGGTCTTCATAAACCTTTTCATTATTTTCATTATCTTCCACTTTATCCTCTACTAGGGTTGCAGGAGGAATGGTTCCCCATGTCCATCCAGGGTAGAACGTTTTGGGCGCCCTTCAAATACACCCAGGACAGGGCGCATTCACTCACACACAAGCATACACTATATATGTAGGGCATTTAATTTACCTTGAATCCATGTTTTTGGACTGTGAAAGGAAATCTGAGAACCTGGAAGAATACCAGTTGAGAGGTGAACGTGCTAACCACTAATAAAAAACCTTGTTATTTTTAAATAATAAATATGTAAAACAAATTAATTACAAATCAAACCTCCTACCTGTGCAGTGGATTTATTTAATTGTAAAAAAGTAAATAAAATTTCAATAATAAAAAGATCTAATGGAAAAGAATTTGTACCAAGCACTATGAAATGCACAATCAATGCACCCTGTAATCAGCAGTTTGTTTGTTTTTTAATTGTTTGCTTCATATGTAAAAGGTTTTTGTTTTGTTTGTTGTCTGTAGTTTCCTCCTCAGAGTAATGCCAGTGCAGATGACCAGAAAGTCTTTGGTTTATGGGAAAATGGTGAAACGTTTGACAAGGTAAATGCTGCAACATGCAATAGATTTTAGGTTCATTTTATGCTAATTGTGTCTGCTCTGTTTCAGTTCATGTCTTTCAGGTAATATTTTATTTTCATTTTTGTCTGTTGCTCTTTTTAGTACCGGCAGGTCCTTTTTGAGATCTTTATGAAGAACTATCGGGTAAGAAGAAACATAATTCAGACCCGCCTCACACAGGAGCTGGGCGATGCTGTCATCAAGGCAGACGTGGACAGATTGCTTAAGGTATTGGTCTTCATTTTTCATTTTGTTTATTTACGTTGCATATATGGATGCTTAGCTCTAATATAAAGTATACAGGTGTCACGGTGGCTTAGTGGTTAGCACATCTGCCTCTCAGCACTGAGGATCCATGTTCAAATCTCAATCTGGTTGGTGTTTCCATGTTTTTCCCGTGTCTGGGGGTCTCCTCCGGGTTCTCCGGTTTCCACCCACAGTCCAGAAACATGGATTTTGAGATACATTAAATGCTTTAAATTGCCCCATATAGTGTGTTTGTGTGAGTGTGTACCCAGTGATAGATTGGCGCACTGTCCTCGGTGTATCTGCCCAGCACGCACCCGAAGCAGGCATGGGAGGATTAAGCAGAAGCTCTGGTGTCCAGTTCATGTGTGAATATGATTACTCATTACCACTTCGTCATACGGGATTATATTTCTGCCATCAGGAACATCAGTCATTCAGATATTTAGCTGACTTTTACAATGTTTTATTATACGTAAGAATTGGCCGTTAAGAATAGTCTAGATATTAACTGCTGAAATTCATCATTAAAATTTTTTTTGTTCCTGCCGTGCAAGTTAAACGAAAAATTGCCTTGCCCCCAATCTTTTCCCTGAAAGCTTAATTTATTCCTCTTTGCCCCTTCATACTGTCATTGGATAATCCTAGTTGGTTTACAGACTGACATACTTCGGGAAGGGGGTGGGGTGGATGGAGATCAAGCTGAGACCAGAACATGAAGTGGAGGGGAAGGGATCCTCAGCATCCATGTATGCTCATACTCATGGTCCATGTATGCGGTTCCAACGCCATCGACCCTCTGCATGTGGTTCCTTACGTCCATCAAACTGTTGACTCTGCAGTTATTTTTGTTGCTGCTACAATGTCTTCCTCTGTGCTGTATGTGTTGTCCCTGCTTAAGTAGGATGCACCCCAATCAATTGAAGAACCTTTCATTATGTGCATTAATTACTGCCTTTCGTTTTCGGTTCATTTCTCCCCCAGCACCATTCATTCCTCTACGTCTATGCAACAATGTTTTTTCTACATTAAACTAAGAGATCTGTGCTGCCACATGTCTGTCATAACATGTCTATGTGGAAAGAATGACCCTCCTTGAGAAACTACATTACTGTCTACAGTGCCTCTTGTTCATAGCAGTATTTTTTTTTTATTGCTTTGTTAAGGACTGTCCACATAATTATGGTCAAAGTGCAAATATTTAAAATTAATGAGTGCATTTTAAGCATGTTTAACTTATTTGATTTGTTTTAGGAATGCTGCATCAGTTTAGGAGGAATGTGGTACCTTAAGGGCACTCTACAGTCATGACTGAAGTCGCTGGAACATTTGGAATTCTGTCAGTCGAAGAACGCCTCCTGAGTTTAGTGAGAGTAAACTCTGAATACGGAGATGCAGCAGACACCCATCTGTCACTGCCCTCCGCTGGAGAGTTCCGTTGCCCACCTGCCCCTCCAGATCATTTTCATTTTGAACCAGGACATGTATAACCGCATCATGGGAACGTACAGGACAACTGCACCAGTTGATTGAAAAAGGGCTGAATATTTAATACATTTAAAGGTACCATGAAGAAAAAAAAATTCAAAGGAAGCTTGATATGCAATTCTTCGTTTAGAAGGTTTTTCTATTGGTTAACTGT
This sequence comes from Corydoras maculifer, assembly GCA_019802435.1. Taxonomy (NCBI): domain Eukaryota; kingdom Metazoa; phylum Chordata; class Actinopteri; order Siluriformes; family Callichthyidae; genus Corydoras; species Corydoras maculifer. The sequence continues at coordinate 857,973 of JAFMOD010000506.1, forward strand.
TTTCTGCTGATGGTGAGAGTAGATATGATTAATGGGCAGTCATTTTCATTTGGTTTGCAGTTGTTGGTTATCACTATGTTGCTGTTTTCATAAGAGCTGTCTATGGACATTAGTTTGCTTTTTCTCACCCAGTCACATGATTTTATAAGTCTGAGAAGCAAATGTTTTTACTTTCCATTTTTTCCCCTTGGACTCGTCTGTAACACTCAAAGGGAAAAGTGAATTCAGGGTCCTTAATCAGTTTCACTTTACATCGTGGTGCCATATTCAATCTGACACTATGCACTTTTCCCCTATTTCTGCTGGTTTGAACATTCACACTGAAGCTAACAGTTGAACCAAAGCTGTGACGCAGCGGGAAATGGTCCTAAAGTTTCAGCCGTGTTTACATTTCATTACCAGTGAAGAGGTTTAAATGATGCACCATCCTGTTTTGGCCTTTAGGACTGTATTTTGATTGAATTTGTGTTCTGTTAACCAGCAGACTGATGCTAAACTAAGATGTGCATTTAAGATGATGGATCTGAGAAGGTCCACTGTGAATGCTGAGGGATAAAATCTATGATGGACAGTTACTGCCATCCAAATGATCCGTGTTAAGTAGTAAATTAAAGATTTACTGTCGGAACTGCTTCTGTTTATTCATCATATTGTTAGCCTAGTTGGTTGCGTGAAACTGTACTGCGAGTGTGGGTTTGTTTAATGATGAGCAGTCTTGCCGTAGAAAAGTGCCTCTAACGTATTCAGGGTTACATTAACCGTATGTAATAATAAATGGTCATGATTCCAAAACTCTACTTACATATCCGTTCTTTATTTTTCACCAGAGCGGGCCGCTTGTCATGTATGAAGACATTTTTCAGCCCTTTTTCTTATTCCAGAGTCTGCTGTTTACTTTCTGATGTACAATCCAATTATATGCTTTATTTGCTGCTACAGTGGCTTCAATAAAAACAAAGAATATTGTCTTTATATTTGCATTCATTGATGTGGAAGCTCTGGGTGGATCCTTAGAATCAGACGTGTTAAAAATGGGTGTCAAATACATTTACATTACACTTTTATCCAAAGCGACTTACGAAGGAGAGAACAAAACATGTCCATGGTTAAGGAAAAACAGATACACTGTAGAATTATATAAATGTATGATCATAATCTGATTTATATAATTATATAAATGTATGATCATAATCTGATCTTGCTTTCTATATATATATATATATATATATATATATATATATAGAATGATGCTCCCTGAACCACTCTCTCCACTCACAGGAAGTTCATTGATGGAATAATGAAATGGAATGAAATAAGCTGGACATTGCAGCAACCCCAGATCATGACGATGCCTCCAGTTGGCATATAGGCCTCTCATCCTCTCTTCTTTCCCTGATGCTTGCATCACTCTGGAACAGGGTAAATCTGGACTCATTAGACCACATGACCTTCTTCCATTGCTCCACAGTCCAATCCTTATGCTCCCTTGCTAAATGAGGCCTTTTTCCCGGTTAACTTTACTGCTTAGTGGTTTTGTAATTGTTCCCTTTGCACTTACTGTCACTAATAAACATAGCCCTGAGTTCTGTTGTTTTTCTTTGATTTGATTTCACCAAATGCCAATCAAGTTCATTCATGATTTTTTTTGCAGCCACATTTCCACCTTGAAGACAACAGGGCCCCACTATCCTTCCTGTATTGAATGATACGTTGGATGGTTCTTAACTAAAAACCCAATTTTAATCCGTTCTGCAATCTCCTTAGATGTTTTCTCTGCTTAATGCATGCAAATGAATTGAAACTTCTCAAACAAACTAACATCTTGCCCACGATCATGGGATGTGTCTTTTGTCATGGTTGTTTAAGACATGAGAAACAACTCATTGCACCATTTGGGGACAAATAACTCGTTGCCAGAAAGATAATCGCCCATGCAGTAATTATCCAATAGGAGGCTCATACCTGTTACATAAGTTAGATCCACGTGGCAACTTTTTTTGGCCAGGCAGTGGGTGTGTGTGTGGGTGTGTGTGTAACCCTAGTAGAGGATTAAGTGGAAGATAAACATAAAACAGGACATACTGATTGAGTGTGATCCAGATATTTAACACAGCTCATGGCTCAGACAGTTCAGGCATTCATTCATCTGGTTAGGAGATTGCCTTTAAGAAGGACGAATCTAAGAGGCTTGGAGACATGTAGACTCTCTGACCTAGCAGGGATTTAGCTTGACTTATCTCTATTCCTCTGAAGGTCCTCTTTACTCTTTTGAATGCAAGTAAAAATCTCCTGAAACAACATCTTGTATTCCGGCATCTGTGTGTTGTCCAATGCACCGATCGGCTGGCAGAACCCAGCATTTTTCTGATTAATAAAAGACTGTAGGTTGAGTGAGTGTGTCTGCACTGCCTTGTGGCTCTGTGACTGTGTCCGTCCTTCACAGCGCTGCAGGAGTTCGTTATATTTTCTCTGCAGGACACTGTACTGAGCATCCACCTCATTCAGCAGGGAGATGCCATAGGGATTTGGTGCCTCCCAAGACTTAACTGTATCAGTGGACTCTTTCAGACTCTCGTGCTCACTGCCAGATTCCTGCAGCTGCCTCTCACTGCTGCTGCTCTTAATTGTTTTCCTCCTCTGCTCCATCTCCATCACTTCATCCTCCGAAGGGAAAAACACGTTGTGTGGCAGCATCTGAGTAGCATTATTAGAGCGCCATAGATGTCGGAGTTCCTCAACTTCAGTCTCCAGCTCAGCTAGGCGAGTCTTATAGGCTTCCAACAAAGACAGGCATGGCTCCAGTTCAGTAATCTCATGTGCCAACAACTTTGCCTCTTGTTCTGCAGCCTCTCGCAGGCTCTGTTCTGCCTTCAGCTGACCCTCCAGCGTCTGCACTGACTGCAGAAGAGCCATATACTCATCCTTTTCCTCTTTCTCTAGAGAAGTGGGGCTTGAACACTTTAGGTGCTCAATCTGCGAGTGCCTAAACAAAATTAATACATTTAAAATAAACAAAACCAGAATATTATTATTAATTAAAAATGATAATATTGTTATAAATATTAGAATTACAATGAAATAATTATAGCATTAGGTTCGACGCGGGGGGAGGTGGAAACTCCACCCATATTCGGATTCGTACCAGGAATCCCTAGTGCTGAGTCAAAAATGCTAACAACTAAGCCACCGTGCCTATTAATCAATCAATAATAATTAATAATCAACCAAGTTAGGTACCGATGAACTGATTTCTAATTCATTCATTCATTCATTATCTCCCGCTTATCCTCTATTAGGGTCGCGGTGGGGTTCCCCATGCCCATCCAGGGGAGAACGTCTCGGGCGCTGGGCAGATAGACCCAGGACAGGGCGCCAATCCATCGCTGGGCACACACTCACACAGACACAGTTTTTTGAGACTGATTTCTAATTATAATTTACAATTGTTTAGTATTAATTATCCAAGTATTTGATATTTTTCTTTTGAACTGATTGTACCTCTCCAAGTTGACATTGTCTGATTGTAGTGCGTCCAGCAAATCTGGTTCTTGTTCATTGTTCGCAGATTTATTTCTCTGCTGCTCCTCCACTTGATTCTGCAGCCCGTTAATGGTCTCTGTAAGTCTGCACCACAGCACATGGACATCCTATTATTCTTTTAAAGTTCATGGTGAGCAATTTTACAATACAATAAAAACCAAACTCCCAGCACAGTAAAATGCAACATCATGACATGTTATAGTAACACGACACAAAGCTGCTTTTAATGCTTCTCTGTACTAGTCTAAATCAAATCAAATTGTCACATATATAGTTAGACAGAACATAATACAATTATTGTTATGCTTATTAATTGCCCAGCGATATGATTTTTTGGACCATGCTCATATTTTAAATGATGTATAAATGTATAAAGATATATAAAGTGTAAGTTTATTATATGAATGTTTTCATTTATAAAGCACATTTTTTTCATGTTTTTTTTTGCAGCATGTTGCAAATTTTATAATTTTAACAAGACATTTTAATCGAGAGCAAAGTATTTTAAGTTAAATAAAGTTTAATTGTATTTATTGTGGAATAATATTCATGTCTGTTTTTATTCCTGTTCATGTTCAGAACACATTTACTCTTAGTGTGTTCAATAAATATTTATCCTGTTTAGCCCGCGATCGAATGTGTGCTTTGAGTTTTGGCCCCTGGTGAATTTGAGTTTGACATCCCTGACCTAGACTCACAGCATTTTAGAATCAGCTCCCTCCTGAGTAATTCATGCAGTTATCTAATCATCCAGCTCACACCAACCATCACAATGAGAGAAAATGTGATCTTAGTGAATTTACCCACATCGTTAAATTTTACATTCAGGGTTAAGGTTTAAATTTAAAGGGTTAATCTCAAAGGTTTGTTACCTTTCAATTTTAAGCTGAGCTGCACGATTGTCCATGGCAAGTTTTTCGTTTTTCTGCTCCAACTCTCGGGCAGTTGAATCCAGCTGTTCGTATACTTTGGCATGCTGATCGTTCACTGTCCGGAGCATGTCTACTTGCTTAGATAGATGCTAAAAAAGACCAAAAATTCTCTAAAACCTTTATTTATGTCTCCTCTGAGGATTAAAGCTGGACATTAACTATCACCTGAATTACACATATGATACTTTATTAAATACAGCTCTTTGTTTCTTTATTCATTGTCCATTTTGCTTTGTACATCTACAAAAGACTGTTTCTTTGTTAGTCTGCTTTACTCTGTTCTAGTCAGGTCTTCAAAAGAGCATTTATTATTTGGGTAATGGATGATTCTCAATACTGCAATAACACTTACCCGGTGGTGCTAGCAGTGTATAAATGTGTATGTACTGTTGGATCAGACAAAGCAGTCGAAGTCAGCTGCTGGAGTATTAGTGCTACCATTCATTGTGAACTCTGTTGGAAACATCTACCTCACTGCTCCATCTTGTAGATGTAAAAAAAATAAATAAATAAATAAAAAAGTCCTTTTGTTGTTGCACAGGTTGTGTTAGTCCTACTCTAATCCTTCATGAGTGCACACTGAACTCTGCCTACACCATGTGGGTGGCCAGGCATTTTTGATGAGTGGATTATACTTGCTCCAGCAATGTCGCTGAGGTGTCTGATCCATTTAAATCAGCACAATATATTAACACACAACCACCACATAAGTGTTGCTGTTGTGCTACAAATCATCTAACACCCAAAGAATACAACCTGTGGGGGTCCTAAGAATTTAAAAAGTATAACTAAATTTAAATGACTAACAGATTATGCAGAGAAACAGCCTGCAACTGAACTGCAAAATGCAAAATTAAATCTGCTTAATCCAGAGGGGGGGGGGGGTGTCCCTGTGCCCATCCAGGGAAAACGTTTTGAGCGCTGGGCATATAGACCCAGGACACGGTGCCAATCTATCCCTGCTCAGACTGCAAAATACGTCTTTATATTAATTATGAGAGAGTGTAGAAACAAATATTATAAAAATGTGGGTGAATGTACATGATATAAAGGCATAGAATATTTTTTCCATTAATCGTAAAAGTAATAATATTAATTATTAATGAAAATAAGTGGCTTATATGTTTGTTATAATCTATGTAACACAAAGTAGTGCATTGTCTTGTTAGACTTAATACATTTCATATCTCTGCTTATCTCTCAAGTAAAACACATCTTAGTTACAAAGGTAGAATTACATAATACTATAATGGACCTAAAGATAAGAGCTTCTTGTGAAGAACATTTCGCATTATTAATGAGTGACATTTTATCGTAGATATATTTTTTAGAAATGTAAATAAAACAATTCTTTATGAGTATTATATTAAAGTTCTTTATAAAGTTACCTCTTTTTCCTGTAGCTGTTCTTGGTTGGTGACATACATCTGCTGAAGACCTTGCTCTAGCTCAAGATTTCTCTCCAGGAGAGTTTTGCCCAACTCAGCAGCCAGCTGGAGATCTGCACAGAGGAACAGAATTTGTCCTGATAAATGATTGATTACCACTTCGATGGTAATCAAACTGTGGTACATGCCAAAAACTGAGGCACCAAGGACCTGCAGAGGGGCGCAGGTAAATGATGAGAGAGAAAATGCTAAATAAGTATTGAAATAACTGTCACAATCTTTTATAGTTTTTATATTTATATTTTATGTTTATAATAATAACGTAATAATGCTTGTTTATGATTAACATTTAGGGTCATGTATTGTTAAATGACAACAGGTTACTTTCTATAATGTGCCCACAAAACTGATAATGTAAAAATAAAAAAATAAAAAAGACAACATATTCATTCATTCATTCATTCACTTAATCCTCTACTAGGGTCCTCTACTAGTAGAGGATACTAGGGTCGCGAGGGGGTTCCCAAAGCCCATCCAGGGGACCAGGGGAGAACGTTTCAAGCGCTGGGCAAATCCACCCAGGACAGGGTGCCAATACATTGCTAGGCACACTCATTCACACAGACATTCATTTTTCAAACAAACGATGATGTTCTTCAGATATGAACACATTTCTTTTAGTTTGTTTCACTTATAGCACTTATGCAACCGATGTATTGTTACAGCAAGAACAATAAACCTTACTTCACTTCCATTTCATTTTTTAGAAAACAAATTAGTAAATATGTGTACATGTTTAGCTTATGTTCTTCTTATGAATAATTTAGGTTCCACATCAGTTTACATTTTGAAGTTCAGTATTCTCACAAGTGTTTTTCAGAGCTGACACTGACAGGATGTGGTGCAAACTGAACCAGCTTCTGGTTTAATGCAATACTAAACATGTAGTTCAGCTTTTTTTCTCAAGTTCTTATAGATTTTAAAACAGATAAAAACGACAATAAGTTAAAGTCAAGACTAATAATGTGATATGAATTGAAATCTAATGTTTTAGTTTTCCAGTGTGTATATATTATAGCTCATTCGTAGCCTATAACGAAGCTTAAACGCAGCTACAGCAGTATTAAATATGTGTATGTCGTGTTTAACGCTTCAGTTTAGTTTTACTTCATTAAATGGATGAATTATATGGTGTGAGGTAATTTACCATGCTCCAGCTCTCGTTGTTTAAACCACGGTTCCTCCTCTTCGACCTCCAACTCCGTCTCTGTCAGTCTGTCTGTGAGCATCTTCAGAAGTGGCGGAAAATTCTACGACGTTCAGGTGATAAATATTATATATATATTTCTATACATGTATTTGTATACATAAGTTTAAAACAAGCTCATCCTTTGCTCGGATAAACTGCGTTAAGGCTAAGCATCGTGACAGAGGACGCTCGACCTGTTCTCTGTACTGCAGATAACAGCGTGACGCACTAAGGGCTAAGTTTATCACCGCAGGCTCATTATAGCCCGAGCTTGAGTTTGAGCCTGAGCCTCTTTACAGTTCCAGAGCTCCTCCCATGAACCTTTACTCCTTCCACTCTTATTCAATTTATACATGCTTCTGCTTGGCCAGATACTACAAGACAATTGTCTGTCCTATCACAATTATAAGATTAGATTAGCTTAGATTAGGTTCAACTTTATAAAATGATTTATAAGAGGGTTTATTTTGTCTACTGTACATGCACACAAACACCCACATATACACACACTGATGAAGAGTGCGAGTTGCACGGTGGCTTAGTGGTTAGCACGTTTGCGTTTCAGCACTTCCCTGTTCGAATCCCAATCTGGGTGGAGTTTCCATGTTCTCCCCGTGTCCGCGTGGGTTTCCTCAGGCTTCTCTCCAAGTTTCCTCATACAGTCAAAAAACATGGATCAAGGTCAGTTGAATTCTTCAAATTGCCCCATGTGGAGTGTGTTTGTATGTGTGTCTGTGTGCACCCAAAATGTTCTCCCCTTGATGTGCATGGGGAACCCCTCCGCAACCCTAGTAAAATAATAAAAGTGGAAAAATTAAGTGGAAGATAATGGATGGGTGGATGCCCAGAGCAGTGGGCAGCCTTGAATAGAGCGCCCAGGGAGCAATTGGGGTCAGATGCTTTGCCCATCGAACGTCACATCGAACCAGAAGTGCAAGGTAGATATTATTTATAAATAGTACATAAAATGCATGGTGAGATAATAGGTGGTTATAATAATTATTATGAACATGTACACAATGTATGGTACAGATGGGGATGAATTAAATAAATATATAGGTATTGAAGATATATCCATCTGTACATTATTGTTGTGTAGCGTAAGTAGTGTAATGGTGCAATGTGCACGTTTGCAAAATACAATCAATTAGACTGGTGTAATAATCAGTAATAAATAACATGGTTCAGAGGTGAAAATATGGTAAAATTGAGTTTAATTTGAGTTTAGCAGGGTTACAGCGTCAGGGAACAAGCTCCTCCTGAGTCTGCTGGCATGGAAGCATGGAAAAATGTCTGTATGCAGATGATATTCAGATTTATGTGGCCCTGTCCCCAAATGACTTGGGTTGAATGGTCCTGTTGAACGGTCCGGTTGACTTGAGTTATGTCACTAACTGGATGGGACATAACTTTCTGCAGTTGAATAAACATAAAGCAATTATTTTCTTTGGGATCAGCAATGAGAGACAGGTTGGCTGCCTATCTTGACTTGAGAGCTCTCAAAACTAAAGAACAGGTTCACAACCTCGGTGTATTAATAGACTCAGCTCCCAGTTTTAGTAGTCATGTCAAAGCAGTTACTAGATCAGCTTTTTACCATCTTAAGTATATCAATATGATTAGAGAACTCCTGACTAAACCAGACCTGGAAAAACTTATCCTTGCTTTCATCTCTAGCAATATTAATTACTGCAATGGTCACTTCCCAAAAAAAAAAAAAAAAAACATTAAACAGCTTCAGCTAATTCAGAATGTAGCTGCCAGAGTTCTGACCAGGAGCAAAAGATGAACTCACAATACCTCCATTCTTAAGTTCTTAAACTGATTACCAATCAGTAACAGAATAGACAATAAGGTGTTGTTACTGGTCTATAAATGTCCAAATGGTGTAGGACCAGTGTAGTTTTCAGATCTGCTACAGAGATATGAACCAAACAGATCCCTCAGCTCTTTAGGAACTGGTCTATCAGTCATGCCCCAGGTGAAAACTAAACATGGAGAAGCAACGTTTAGCCACTATGTCGCTTCTCAAATAGAATCAGCTGAATGAGAACATTAAAAGAGCCTCGAGTTTGGATACTCTGAAATCTAGACTGAAAACATTCCTGTTTGAGCATGCTTACAGCTTAGTTTAAATTACTATAAAAAATTTGTTCCTTATTTTCCTTGTTTATTGTTTCTATTTTGGCGGCACGGTGGCTTAGTGGTTAGCACGTTCGCCTCTCAGCGCTAGGGATTCCCGGTTTGAATCCCCATCTGGGTGGAGTTTCCATGTTCTCCCCGTGTCTGCGTGGGTTTCCTCTGGGTTCTCCGGTTTCCTCCCACAGTCCAAAAACATGGATCAAGTCAATTGAGTTCTCCAAATTGCCTCATATAAAGTGGGTATGCGTGCGTGTCTGTGTGAGTGAGTGTGTGCCCAGCGAAAGATTGGCGCCCTGTCCTGGGTGTATCTGCCCAGCGCCCAAAAACGTTCTCCCCTGGATGGGCATGGGGAACCCCCCCATGACCCTAATAGAGGATAAAGCGGGAGATAATGAATGAATGAATGTTTCTATTATTCAATTCATCTTTTCTTTGACTTTTTCATGGATTTTTATTTTTGCTCTGATTTCTTGATTTTATTTATATACTTCTTTCTATTAATGCACTGTTTCAGTTATTTTAATTATTTTAAATAGCTTTCATTAGTTTTATTACTTTGTAAAGCCTTTTGAATTGCTTCTGTATGAAAGGTGCTTTGCCTCAAACAACTTGCCTTGAACAGCTTTTAAAGGATGACCTCTGTGTAAGAATCCTTAAGCATAAATGAAAAATACGTTTTGTGACCGTTAATTACAATCACTAGATAGCTCATTAAGCACACCACAATGTTTCTTTACTGACTGCTCATTACATCAACTCCACTGAAAATATACTGTAGCTAGACGTTGTAATTCTACAATTACCAATGTGTTTCACTGCATACTTTTCTAGTCACATTTACTCAATTTTATGATGATCATGATCCCACAAAGCAATTCTCAATACTGCAGTGACACTGATGCTATAGTGGTAATGTTGGTTCAGAGACAGCAGTGAGATTTTAAACTCTATCACTCACTGTACACTCTAATCGACACATCCACCTCATTGCTTCACCTTGTAGATGGAACATCAGAGATGATATGTTATCTATTACTGAACAGCTTGTCTTAGTCATCCTCTAATCCTTCATACAGGATGCTTCTCAGTGCAGAAGTGTGCAACATACAAACACACCACCACCACATCAGTATCACTACATTACTAAGAATCATAATATATACACCCACACTAGTGTATAATAATATATAATATAATCGGATATAATTGGATATAAATAACACATCAAATACAACCCAACACCCTCTTACTGGGGGTTAAAAATGCTCTATAATGAGCCTGACTAACCATCTTCACTGAAAATAGATCAACTCTATTTTTTGCATAGAATTTTTGAGTAAAATATTTTTTTCAATCAGACCTAAATACAATATTTTAAAAAGTTTAAACCTACAAAACAGCACTCTAATTGTCAGCACCATTTACAGTGTTTAGAGAAAAAAATCAAGACACCCAAACAATCCATCTTAACTTTTTCCCCAGCTGAAGTTTAATAATGTTTTTTTTTTTTAATGTTGCAATAATTTTTATTTATTGATTTTTACACTTTTTCAAGAGGAGAAGTGGAGAACCTGGAGGAAACCCACATGGACAAGGGGAGAACATGGAAACCCAGCACCCAGATTGGGATTCAAACTTGAATCCTCAGCACTAAGAGGAGAATGTCCTAACTACTAAGCCACCATGCCACAGCAGATCAAAACAAATGTGTAAAATTGAATCGAGCATGAATTTCATTATGTACAAAAGAGGAAAATCTTTCAAACACTGCATTCGAGGTGGGGCGGCACGAAGGCTTGGTGGTAGCATGTTTCCCTCTAAGTGCTGGGGATTCCAGGTTCCTCTTACAGTCCAAAAACATAGTTTCAAGATTTGCATTGCATTTGGTCATTTAGCAGACGCTTTTATCCAAAGCGACTTACAGGGTGAGAACAGTGTTAAACACAACAACCCTGGAGCAACGAGGGTTAAGGGGCTTGCTCAAGGACCCACATTGGTAAGTTCAGGGGACCTGGGATTTGAACCACCAATCTTCAGATTAATAGCCCAACACCCTGACCACTGAGCTACCACAAGATAAATTGAATGCTCTAAATTTCCCCATATGGTGTGTGTTTGTATGTCTGTATGGATGAATGGCTTAGTATTTAGCACATTCGCCTCTCAGTGCTAGGGATTCCGGTTTGAATCCCAATCTGGGTGGAGTTTCCATGTTCTCCCCGTGGGTTTCATCCGGGTTTACTCCCACAGTCCAAAAACATGGATCAAGGTCAATTGAATTCTCCAAAATTTGCCCCACATAGAGTGTGTGTGTGTGAGTGTGTGCCCAGCGATAGATTGGCACCCTGTCATGGGTGTATCTGCCCAGCGTCCGAAACGTTCTCTCCTGAATGGGCATGGGGAACCTCCCTTGTTTTTGTTAAGCAAACGTGTGGCTTTTGAACACACCCACCATTGTAGTTGACGGACAGGTTTGCGTGTAACACAGGATATAAAGCGGCTTTAAGGCTGCTGTTTGTAGTGATTTCAGACTAGAGTGAACTGTTAATAATTATTTATTTTTTGGATTATTCGGCTAAAGTATGTTGTTCTCGGGTCAGTACCACGCCTGCAGGTTAGTATGTTTTGGTGTTTGTTTAGTGANGCAAACGTGTGGCTTTTGAACACACCCACCATTGTAGTTGACGGACAGGTTTGCGTGTAACACAGGATATAAAGCGGCTTTAAGGCTGCTGTTTGTAGTGATTTCAGACTAGAGTGAACTGTTAATAATTATTTATTTTTTGGATTATTCGGCTAAAGTATGTTGTTCTCGGGTCAGTACCACGCCTGCAGGTTAGTATGTTTTGGTGTTTGTTTAGTGAGGAACAGAAGTTACTAATACAGCGGTGTAGGAATGTTCATCTTCGTTCAGGATCAGTCTCAGAACTCCACTATAACATTTCACTCATTAGTGTCTTTATTATTGTTTTGGGATGTTTAATCAACAGATGAGAACTCTGCTTTTTGGAGCCTGGCTGCTGCTTTATGTCTCTGTTCTGCTCGCTTTGAGGAAGATGTGGACTGGAAAATATTTCCGAAGTCCACTTGTTCGGACAGTTTATAACAACATGCTCACCAGCTCTAACGCGTCAGGACAAGAGCTTCAGGAGGTAACGCGTTCCTTATGGTTTTTCATTTGGGCTGTAACTCGTATGGAATAAAGGGGGGGGGTGAAGGATAGGATAATGTTAATCCATCCATTTATTATGGAGGAGGGGGGTGTCCTCATGCCCATCCTCACGTTACGGGTGCTGGACAGATACACCCAGGACAGGGCGCCAATCTATCACTGGGCACACTCATTCACACAGACACAAACACACTTTATGGGGCAATTTAGAGCATTCACTTTACCAATAAATCTATGTCATTGGACTGTGGGAGGAAACTAGAGAACCCGGAGGAAACCCAGGGAGAACATGGAAACTTCACTCAAATTGGGATTCAAACCTGAATTCCTGGTGCTAAGAGGCAAACGTGCTTGGCACTGTGCCGCCCAGGATAATGATCAGGTTTGATGATTATACAGTGTAGCTGGGTTTTCCATAACTACTGACGTGTGGTGTTTTCTCATTTGTAAGTCGCTTTGGATAAAAGAGTCTGTTAAATGACTAAATGTAAATTCGCACCACTAAAATATAAAGAAAAAATTATTTTTGGTATAACGTGAATTGCTATCTTGTTATTTTGAGGTAACAGGTAATTTTTTGAGGTACTAAGTTGCTATTTTGATGTACATTTGTTATATGGTGGCTTCACTGTAACCTGGCTTTTTCCCCCAATATATTAAATTATGTATCGCAGAGTTTTCACTGTGTTGTGGGTTTTTATGCTATATATGCATATGTTGTAACAATCACTTAGGTTTACCTCTTCAGAGATGACCCATTGATTGAATTGCACATGCTTCCGTATATAATGACTTAGTAACTTAAAATAATGACTATAAAGACTTAGTATTTTAAAATAATGATTTAGTATCTCAAAAAATAACATAGCAATTACATAGCTGGATTTTTTTTGTAGTGGCAGGGAATGGGCTTCCATAAACCTTTTAGTTTGATTGAAAAAGACTTAATAAGGCTTTAGTTAAAACAGAGATTCAGAGCTTCAATAATTCGCACTGTCAGAAAAAAAATGACTTGTATGCCTCGGTATACGTGCAAGAGTTATTTAACCAAACTGCAGAATATGTCTGAAATAAGATTCAAGAGATAAGTTTGTGATGAAGTGGCTCAACCAGTAATCACATTTACCTAATGTGCTTTTAATATAAAACAAACGTTGTATAAAACTGTGAAGGTCCTTTTACTTGAGTTGAGAAAATCACAAATGCTTGTATTTATTCAAGCAGTTTGTCCTTTTTGAGATTCGATGGGTTCTGGGGCGTATTCCAGCACTTTATACAGGACTCCTACACATTTTTCCACAGACTACACCTCTTATTCATAAACCACTTATCTGAAATGCAGTGCAGCAGTAAGTTTTACTCATTCCTTATTCTGTATGGTTCACTAAAATGTGTTGGTTGAACCTGGTAAACCAGTCTGAAAAAGTAAACATTCAGTGTTTTCACATCATTATTTCTAGATTTCAGCAAATGCCCATATTAGAGGAACAAAACAACATAAAGAGCCTTACACAAATGCACAGCAGCAATAAGTTAACAATGCAGGGGTTCCACTCATCATTGTTTTACAGCCAGTTACTTAACCCACTTAGCCAATCCAAGTTATGTTTTTGGTTGTGTTTTGAAAACACTGTGTTGTGAGAGGACAAATCACAGATACAGTAAATATTGTTGACAGCAAAACCCAAAAATAATAAACTATGTGGATCAGCCAAAGACTGTACAGTAGTTAAGAAACTAAAAGTCCTATGCTGAATTGGCCAATTTATCTGTTTAATTGTTGTGATAGAAATACAATGAATTTCACATTCTGTTTATTGAATATGGAGTTAATACAGTGTGGAAAACAATGGCTGTTGGTGTAATTATGATCGATGCAAATTTGTGATTATGCAATTGTGTAATAATTGTAACAGGCATACTGATAAAATACAATTAAATACGTATGTCACAAATAGCCGCAAACATGGTAAAAAAAAATTATACAGATATAAACAGGACAAGAAACAAATTGTTCAATCATGTGAATTATAAGATGTTTGTGTGAAAATAATCTGATTATAATCTGTGAATTTTCTGTTCAGTCATACCGTTGCTGTCCTGACCTGCTTGGTGAGACAATTCAGCCCCTATTTGTGCAGAGTCATTTGGATTCAGATACTCAAGCTTTTATTCAGAAAAGTGTGGAGAAATCCGGTTGGCTTTTCACCCAACTTTATCATTCCTTCTTCTCCACCATCTTTAGCCCAATCATCTCAAGAACTTCCATTAATGGGTACTTCATCACACCACTGACTTACCTATTGTTTTAATTTCTTAGGTTCATCTGAATGCACAACATATACATTAATTTATAGTTTATGCAGCAGACTTTGCTTTGGTATAACAGTGAAAGAATTTCTTCTCTGTCCGTTAATAGGTTTCTGGGACGCGGTTCTATGTTTGTTTTCTCAGGAGACCAGTTTTGCAAGCTTCTCCAAATTAATCCAGATTGGAAAGGAGAAAGACTTCTGGACCTTGGGGCTGGGGATGGTGGTGTCACTGATGTCATGGCTTCTCATTTTAAAGAAGTTTATGCCACTGAAGTGTCTCCACCAATGAGATGGCAGCTTCAGCGTAAGAACTACAAGTATGTTTAGTTTATTTTTGTATATTGTGTTTTGAGAGCATACACAGGGCGGCACGGTGGCTTAGTGGTTAGCACGTTCACCTCTCAGCACTAGGGATTCCCGGTTCGAATCCCCATCTGGGTGGAGTTTCCATGTTCTCCCCGTGTCCGCGTGGGTTTCCTCCGGGTTCTCCGGTTTCCTCCCACAGTCCAAAAACATGGATTAAGTCAATTGAGTTCTCCAAATTGCCCCATAAAGAGTGTGTGTGTGAGTGAGTGTGTGCCCAGCGATGGATTGGCGCCCTGTCCTGGGTCTATCTGCCCAGCGCCCGAAACGTTCTCCCCTGGAT
>JAFMOD010000506.1:899713-917415 GCA_019802435.1 Corydoras maculifer
ATATATATATATATATATATATATATACAGCATATATAATACTGCCATCTTGTGGCCGAATTACAGAACACAGTTTATAAGAAAAATCTGGAAAGAAATATATTGTACATAACGCATTGACACGAATGTGAAGCAGTCAGAGGTGTGTGTTGTCAGTAATGTCGGGGCTGGTCAAACAGCTCAGCCAATCAGATTTAAGGATGAGAACTAACCGTTTTATAAAGGACAATAAGCAATAAGTACCAGGAGGTGCAGGTTCAAGGATTCAAGGATTTTTATTGTCATATCACCTAGTACTGGGGTACTGGTGAGTGAAAAACTTATGAGCAAGCGCCCACAACTGTGCAAAAAACAAAACAAAACGATATTTACAAATATAAGAAAGATCTAGTAGTGTGAGCTTTAGGGTGCAAATACGTCCATTTGATATAAATGTAAACAATGTGCTTAATATTTATTATGTATTCCAAACACTTAATGGGATTTTTGAGCATCTTGGTGCCAAAAACAAGCTGTTTACTCACATACATGTTTGTACAGCTTTACGCATTTCCTGCTGTTTTGTGTTCCTGCTATTTAAGAAATTTAGTTCGATCATTTGTTCATTGATCATTGCCCCTACTTACCTCGACCTGGTGCAAAAATTCCAAAAGTACGTTTTTATTTTGCCGTAGATCCTCTGGACTTTCTCAATCTATCTGGAGTCAGTGGCCATCCTGCCTCAGCTCTTTATGATTAGTAAGACTGGAGAAGCTGAGACCATCACTACACACTACTTGTTTTTTCTGGGTCTGTACCGTGCCTTGTATCTCATCAACTGGATTTGGCGATTTTACTTCGAGGGATTCTTCGACATGATTGCTATTGTGGCCGGCATCGTTCAGACGATCCTGTACTGTGATTTCTTCTATCTTTATGTAACAAAAGGTAAGAGGGTTAAAAGTGATATAGAAGATTTTAAATACCACAATCTGAATTGTTATTAATAGTACACAGAACTATTAACACAGTAGTAAACTTTTTTGCAGCAACGAGCACAAGTACACTGTACTGTCAAGAGTATTTGATTACTTATCCAAATGATCAGAATCAGGTGTTCCAATCACTACCATGGCCACAGGTGTATAAAATCAAGCACCTAGGTGTGCAAACTGGTTTTACAAACATTTGTGAAAGAATGGGTTGCTCTCAGGAGCTCAGTGAATTCCAATGTGGAACTGTAATAGGATGCCACCTGTGCAACAAATCCAGCTTTTTGCAGAATCAATCACTACAGAACTCCAAACTGCATGTGTCCTTCAGATTAGCTCAAGAACAGTGTGGAGAAAGCTTCATGGAATGGGTTTCCATTGTCGAGCAGCTGCATTCAAGCCATACAGCACCAAGTGCAATGCAAAGCGATGGATGCAGAGGTGTAAAGCACGCCATCACTGGTCTCTAGAGCAGTGGAGACGTGTTCTCAGGAGTGACTATCTGGCAATCTGATGGACAAGTCTGGGATTGCAGTTTCCAGAAGAACGATACTTGTCTGATTGCATTATCCCAAGTGTAAATTTTGGTAGCCTCTCAGTTCCAGTGAAAGGAACTCTGAATGCTTCAGCATACCAGGACATTATGGACAATTCCATACTCCCAACATTGTGGGAACTATTTCAACATGCAAGCAAGATCAATAAAGACATGGATGACAGAGTCTGGTGTAGATGAACTTGCCTGGCCAGAACAGAGTCCTGACCTTAACCCGATAGAATGTCCTTGGAATGAATTATCGAAACTCATTAGTTTTTGAGTACTGATGAAAAGCTGTTGAGCTGTTTTATGATATGTATACAGCAAAATCATACAGAAATTGTAAATATGTATTAAAGTAATATTTAGCAGTACACTTTCTAATCAAACTCTAAATTATAACATTTTTTTCCATTTATGTGGCAAAAACACTTAGGCTGATTAAATTTTTGCTTTCTAACTCAATACTGGATTCATTTTAATTGTTTTAATCTCAAAATAACACCCATGTGTTATAAAATGTTCTTATTTTAGATCATTAATTTGTTGTGCTTTTGGTTTCAGTGCTGAAAGGAAAGAAGCTGAGTTTGCCAGCATAAGAGGTCAAGCGGAGCCGTAACAGTTATGCGTGGAGCACTGGACATCACTGATGCCATATTTTAAGTAAAATGTCTAGCGAGTGCAGAAGGCATCCACTTCAGTTTTATTTTTTTAAAACATGACCATGTCATCTATGGGTCAGTTATGGATTCAAACAGTGACTCACAACTTCTCCAGTGTCTGTTTAATGTGTCTTATTATTTTATAATGTTGTACTACAAAATAGAAGCTGAAAGTTTTTCTACACAAAACATATGTTCTTGTTTCCAAATGACCTGTGGACAAGTACTTAGAAAATGCCTAAATTTGCTAATGTCATACAGCCGCGGTGTTTGTTCTCACACAAAACCTTGTCTGATCGTTAAAATCAGTCTAAATGTTTCAGAATGTCCAGACTATAAATCCATTTTACTAGCAACACAGCAAGAAGTTGTAGGAGTTTTCAAGTTAGTTTGCAACATGTTTTCATGCTATTTTTAGATAACCAGTCACAATACATCTGATTCAACAATTTTAATATGGCTTTTGTGTTTTTATTTTTTTATTTGTGTTTGTTTTTTTTATTAAAAAATTCATCGTAAGTAAAAATCACTGAATAGAAATAAAAAGCTATTGTTAGCGTGATATAAAATTGAAAGTACCGGAGCTGTGCTGTCATACATCAACAATAGTATGTTACTTGGTTTAGAAACCTAATTTAGCTAGGATCTATAGAAAAGGTCCCACCTTAAAAAAATTCAGCACTGATGTATATTGGCACCAGTGGGACTAAACTAGAGCGTAACAATTCTCAATTCTCAACAAAGCTCATTAAATAGCTTTTTTAGTCTTTTTTTTCCATATTAAAAAAAATTACATTACATATTAAAAAAAAGAATGTCAGCTATGTTATTGTGACTGCAATTACATTTTCTTTTTTAGTTTTCTGTTTGGCGGCACGGTGGCTTAGTGGTTAGCTCGTTCGCCTCTCAGCACTAGGGATTCCCGGTTCGAATCCCCATCTGGGTGGAGTTTCCATGTTCTGCCCGTGTCCGCGTGGGTTTCCTCCGGGTTCTCCGGTTTCCTCCCACAGTCCAAAAACATGGATCAGGTCAATTGAATTCTCCAAATTGCCCCATATAGAGTGTGTGTGTAAGTGAGTGTGTGCCCAGCGATGGATTGGCGCCCTGTCCTGGGTCTATCTGCCCGGCGCGTTGTTCCCTGGATGGGCATGGGGAACCCCACCACGACCCTAATAAAGGATAGAGCGGGAGATAATGAATGAATGAGTTTCCTCTTTAAGAATAAATAGAATAAGAATAAATCCTCTTTAAGAGTGATATGTCTGGTTTTAAATATTTAATGCCGTTTGTAAACAGTGGCACAGCGGGTTTTATTCTCAACTTACAGCAAGAATTTACTGGTTTTATTTTCAAACACACTGGCGTGTTTATTTGGGTTTCATTCAGAAGCTCTTTTGTGCAACAGTCCAAAAATATGCAAGTCAGGCTAACT
Source organism: Corydoras maculifer (assembly GCA_019802435.1). NCBI lineage: Eukaryota > Metazoa > Chordata > Actinopteri > Siluriformes > Callichthyidae > Corydoras > Corydoras maculifer. The sequence continues at coordinate 903,317 of JAFMOD010000506.1, forward strand.
AGAAATTTTAAATTGCCCCTAGGCGTGTCTGCTTCTGTTTAAGTGTGTGCATGTCTGTGTACAGACGTGTGTAAAGATTTGTGTGGGGTGCATGGTTGTGTGAGAAGAGAGAGATGTCCAAAGTGGTACGCTGCACAAGGTGTCTTATTTTCAGTTTTCAATTGAATGCTGGGATAGGCTTCAGTACCACACTACATCCCCCACACCATCTTTGCAATTATGATTGAGAATTGTTTTTTGAATTTAAAGTTTGTTAAAGCACATAATCTTATCTGTATATTGATTTCCCTTGTATTGTAAATTGTGCTAATTTCCAAATGATGAGCATATAAGCAAATTGGAATCAAACGCTTTCAGGATATTTTCTTTTTCATGATTTTGATGATTAGCTTTAGTCTTTGCATAGAATTTACTGCAAATAAAATATTTTTTGGGGAGACATTGATTTTATTGTCATGGATTTAAGTAATATAAATAGTGTTTTTTATGTTTGCACATGGTGGCTTAGTGGTTAGCACGTTCGCCTCTCGGCGCTGGGAATCCAGGTTTGAATCCCCATCTGGGTTCTCTGGTTTCCTTCCACAGTCCAAAAACATGGATTCGAGGTAAATTGAATGCTTTAAATTGCCCCATATAGAGTGTATTTGTGGGCAGCGTGGTGGCTTAGTGGTTAGCACGTTCGCTAGGGATTTCCGGTTCGAATTCCAATCTGGGTGCAGTTTCCATGTTGGCAAACAAAAGTGTCTGCGTGGGTTTCCTCCCACAGTCCAAAAACATGGATTAAGGTGAACTGAATTCTCCAAATTACCCCATATATAGTGTGAGTAAGTGTATCTGCCAGCGCCTGAAACGTTCTCCCCTGGATGGGCATGGGGAATCCCCCCCGCGACCCTAATAGAGGATAAAGCAGAAGATAATGCATGGAGTGTATTTGTGTGTGTGTGTCTGTGTGAATGAGTGTTCCTAGTGATAATTCAGTAAATATGGGACTGAACTCCCATATATGGCTTTGTAAATGTAATTCTAAGTATGAAAGTACATTCTAAGTACATGACTTTTGCAAATCACACAAAAAATTATGACAAATATTTTTATGGATTGGTCACATTCATTCATTTATTCATTAAAAGAATTGATGAACTAATGGGGGGGTGGGGGTTGCCCATGCACATCCAATGGAGAATGTTTCGGGCGCCGAGTAGATACACCAAGGTCAGTGGGCCAATCACACTGGGTACACTCACTCACAGACAAACACACACTAGATGGGACAATTTAGAGCATTCAATTTATCTTGAATTCATGTTTTTGGGCTGTGAGAGGAACCCAGAGGACCCTAAGGAAACCCATGTGGACACGGGGAGAACATGGAAACTCCACCCAGATTGCGTTTCAAACAGGAATCCCCAGCACTGTGCTAACCACTAAATCACCGTGCCGCTCTGGTCACACCATTGTTTATTTAATTATAATCATTTACTTTAAGAATTAAATATATTAATAGTTTTGTTTTGTAAGGTGGAATTTTGGTTCATTCTTGCTGGATAGCTTATACAGTATATAGATTAAAGCCAAATGATATGTCGCTGTTTATGAGAGAGACGGTCTTCATGCGTCAGTCAGGAAGTCACTTTGTTCTAATTCATGTACAACACCTCTATCTGCTGTGAATATTTAAATGCTAGAGTAAATAAGTGTTTATACTACTTTTAAATATCGTTAGTGCTTTAGAATCATGAACAGAAACAGGAAGGCTATTCCAAAGTTAAGGAGCTCTTGTAGAAAAATTCACTTCCACCAGCAGAAATTTGATTAATTCTATGGGCTAAAAGTAAACCAGATCTATTTATGCTTATTCAATAGTGGTTTTAGTCCCTGGCCATCCCACAGTAGGATTTCCCATTAGACTTTTGTTGATGTAGATGGTGTAAGACCTACATTTTTTGTAATCTGCTAAAAATGATTGATGAACTAACTCAAAATTCTCTATTGTGGTTTGGCACAAAAAAGATCCCTGCATACAAAAATCAGTCCATTAGTCGATGCTCCATTTATACCCAAATTTATTGACTTCACACTACTTCTACTGGACTTATTTTTTATAAGTTAGGTTTTGCAATCAAAATTGCCAATGGGGCAATTAATATAGATAATTCATTGTGTAAACCATATTCATAATTGCAATAAATTGCTTTGGCGTGAAGCTTGTGTCTATGTAATTATATATTCAATGACTCTGTATAATCATATCACAATATGTCCAGGGACATAGAGGAATTAGAATATGGTTTCCCTCTCATTTAAAAAAATAGAAAAGATGCAATATATAACATACACAAAAGAAGGAAATAAGTAAAGAAAATATATAATAAATGAAGACACTGTATATAAACATCTGTATATAACCCAAACATACCCATGCAATCCTATACATAAACCATCGAACCACTCTAGCAAAACACACAGATGTGCACTAGTTAATTATTTGGTTTTTTTTCGTATAATGCAATAACATTTTATTTACATGAAATTATCTTTTTCTTAAATAGTGTCATTGTTACGAAAAAGCAAAATATGTTGATGTTTCCCTTTGCTCAAGTATATTTTTAGGTTTTTCTTGATTTTAAGTTAGTGGTGGATGTTTTTATTTAAAAAAAAAAAACAATGTAAAAAAACAAAAAAAGTAAAAAATAAAATAAAATAATGTTTTAAAAGGTTTCGGCAGCAAAATGTAGTTAAAGTAGTAATGTCGAGTAGGGGTGCTAAAAAAAATCGAGAAAGAATCGAAAGAATCGTGATTCGTAGTCCTGGCGATTCTGAATCGATTCAAAATGCCCAAGAATCGATTTTTTAAAAATGCGTTCAAGTTTTATTGTTGGCGCCCCCTCCCAAGCGTGCTGCATATCGCATTACGGATCGGCTCGGCCACCGTAGTTTGCTTTCATGCTAGTAGGAAGCATGGAGCAGGGGGCGAGCGCGATTCGACCCCCCCGCCGTCGTTAAAATCCAGCGTTTGGCTTTAAAAGCCAGGAAGAGAGAGAGCTCGACATGAGCACAACTGTTTACAACGAGTGTAACATAAAATCAAGGTACTTTGCAAATACGACAAATGTGTGAACCCGTTTGGCGCGATGTCACCCTGAGATGAAAGAAGTTGAAAAATACATTTAATATTTAAGGTTTGAAAATGTAGTGACTGTTGGTACATTACAGTTGAAAAGACTGAAGAATGGATTTTATTTTTAAGGTTAAGTTTTAAAGATTTGCAAAATCTAAATGCACTCTGACTGTAAAGTCTGTATTTTAGTTTTGATTAAAGGCTAATGCACTATGGTAAACTTTTGTATTAATATATTTACAATTAGTTGTTCATTGAAAGATGTTTTATATGTAAGAAAAAGCCAGGCAGCTGTGCCAACCTAACACTGCTCATTTTAATTTACCACAATCCTATTTATTGAATAAATATATTCATTCATTCATTATCTCCCGCTTTATCCTCTATTAGGGTCGCGGTGGGGGACCCGGAGGAAAACCCGGAGGAAACCCACGCAGACACGGGGAGAAGATGGAAACTCCACCCAGATGGGGATTCGAACCGGGAATCCCTAGCGCTGAGAGGCGAATGTGCTAACCACTAAGCCACCGTCCCGCTTGAATAAATATAAAATAATACAAAAAGATTCGATACAGGAATGAACATGAAAGTTGTTTTAAATAAATGTTGTTTGTTTACGTTGTCGTTTCATCTTGTCACTCAGATCATTTGAACAAAATTTAAAGAGCATCTGAACTGAAAAATCGTTTCTGAGTCGAAAATCGATTCTAAGTCGAATCGTGACCTGAAAAATCGGAATCGAATCGCCAGACACTGAGAGATTTGCACCCCTAATGTCGAGTGTTCTGTCATTTTACAAATAGTAAATCGCGCCAAACGGGCTCGCGCATTTGTCGTATTTCCAAAGTACCTCCATTTCTTTTCAGACTCGTTGTAAACAGTGGTTCGTGTGGAGCTCTCTCTCTCTCTCTGGTTTAAAACGCAGACGGGGGTCTAATCGCGCTCGCCCTGCTCCATGCTTCCCGCTACAAACAGGAGCTGGTTAACAGGCATGCTGTACGGTGGCCGAGCGGATCCGTAACGCGATATACAAATCAAACCGAAGCCTCATTTCTGAACAGGTCAAATGCCCTTTTCTGTTCTAACATGACTATTAACTCAGAGCAACAAGCAAGGTTCATAAAAGCAGGGTTCTTTAGGTTCGGCTGGAAGAACATGACTGCTCTGCAGAGTCCCATTACATCCTTAATCCCATTAAACACTGATTTTCGAACAGGTAAATAACCCTGCGGAACCGTTTAACAGGTTGCACTTCGCCTTCGGATATTTTTTATCGTTGCACCACAATATGAAAACAACAGTGCGTTTCTGACTCATGTCGAGGGACGCGTTCCAATCGAATGCTATTTGGCTAAATAGTGTACTAAACATGTCTACTTTGTGTTTGTGGCATGATAATCGCCTATCTTACAGCACAGTCCACATAGTGCGGTTTGGAAGCTTGCCAAGCAACGGAGCAAACGCAGGACCGAGTGTAGTCGACGTGACAGCGAATTAAATCGACTTCTAGAGAAATGTAGAGCTTCACTTTCGTTTGGTGCGGAGTTCGAGTTCAGGTTAAGATGCAGTTCGGGGTTTTAGTTTCGTGTCATACAACTCCATGCAGCTAGCATTACTCTGCTGTGTGCTGAGGATCGGGTCCTGCAGTCGGGCTGATGATTCGCTCGGGTCGAGTCCGTCATTGTTGATCATGCTGGTTTGTTGTATTGGACGCCGGTAGTTCTGGGCGGAGAGCCTCTCTAACACAAAGGCTTCCTAATTACATTTGGGCTGCTCTATCTTTGGGCGCTGACAGGTTTCGTAATCCTGGGTTTTCAGGACGATTAGCGCGCTTTGATTGCCGGCTGTCAGGATGCCGGGCATGATCGTGTTTGGTCGCCGATGGAAAATCGCCAGCGATGATCTTGTCCTACCAGGAGCTTTTGAACTGTCCATTCGTCTGCTGTGGTAAGATATTCATATATGTTCACTATACAGCCTGATTTAATATGAATTGTTTAACCATGTGTCTTGACATGTGTATTCAAGTTCAAGTAGTTTATTTATATAGCATTTTTTTTTACCACAGTATACTGTCACAAAACAGCTTTACAGTGTTCAAAGCCTGAAACCCCCAAAGAGCAAGCTGAAGCGATAGTGGCAAGAAAAAGACTGCCTGTTCTGTTGTTTATTTTAGGAAGAAACCACGGGAGGGCAAAACGATAGATTGTGTGTATGCCTGTGTTTGTGAGTGTGTCCAGTGATAGATTGGCGCCCTGTCGTGGGTGTATCTGCCCAGCGCCTAAAACGTTCTCCCCTGGATGGGCATGGGGAACCCCACCGCGTCCCCTGGTAGAGGATAAAGCGGAAGATAACGACCGACTGAATAAAAAACAAGGCTCAGTGGGGGACTCATCCTCCTTGTGCTGCCGGGCAGCATCAACTGTGTAGGACAGTCATGTTCAGATTGTGTAGTGATCAGGTGTCCTTATTTAACAATTGGAAAAACTCTAACAAAAGAATCAGACAAGAAAAGCAGTTAGAGCTAATAAATCACAGCATTAAAATAATAACCAGAGTTTGATTGACACAGTGCAGCAAGTGACAATTGACTCTGGCATCAATGACTAGAGCAGCAGAACAAAAAGGGGCAGATACTGCAAGACTCTACTTACTTAAAAGGGCTCCCTGGAACAGGAATATTTCAGTGCCACACCCTCTACTAATGATGAGCTGTGTGACGAGGTGAAATGCCAGCAGAGACTGAAACAGATCACCCAGATCACCAACCCAAACTTCTCCAACATTAGGTGGATTAAATAATAATAATAATAACTTTTTTATAATGCTCTTTACATTTGTCTCAAAGTGCCAGAAAATGAAATAAAAGTTGTATAGAAAAAAATAGTAGAAGCACTAACAGGTCAAAAACTGCCCTTATTAACCTGGCACTGAATGTGCTAAAATGTATACACACGCTATCTGGGCACACGGGTACAATAAGGTACAATAAATATACTTAACTGTTATGCTATGTTCTCCTTCAGGTGGATAGCAACACTCACTCTGTATGTCAACCATAAAGGAAGGTTTGACTGTTCAGGGGGAGCCATTCTTCACAGCTATCTCATTATTCTTCTGGTCATGCTTGCAATCATTATATTAACCCTGTGTGCTATTGTTTACATCAGTGCTAAAGGTAGGCCTTACATGTTCATATTAGGACATGTCAGTGAGTTATACCTTTTTAAAAGTTCTAAAACCCCTTTTTGTCTGCCTTGATGTAAGGAACCATAATGAATCCAGGACCGCGGCGCTCCATGCCAGCTCTGGTGTATTTACGTGCACTGCTTTTCATCCCTGAGTTTGTGTGGGCCTGTTTGGGAGCTGTCTGGGTATCTGATAACAGTAGTAGATGTAAACCAGAAGAAGTTGGCCTGGTGGTTGGTGCTGTGGTTGCTAGGTAAGTCTAATAATGACTTTCGAAGTCTATTAATATGTTTCTTAGAAATATACAAAAAAGACTAAGACATGATTACATATGTAAGTGATTAAAAACATTTACTAATATGAAATAGTCTTAGATGGAGTATGTACTTCGATAAACTGTCTTCAATTATCTCATTCACGACTCACTATACAACACTTAGTACACAGCCTGGCCAAAAAAGGGCAATGACCTGGATTTAACTAAGCAAATGTGTAAGAGCAGGGGTGTCAAATACAATTGCACCGGGGGCCAAAGCTCAAAGCACACTTTTTGTTGTGGGACAAACAGGATCATCATTTATTGAACACACTAAAAGTAAATGTTTTCTGAACATGAATAGGAATAAAGCCAGACAGGAACATTATTTCACAATAAATACTTAAAAAAACTTGTCACTTAAAAAACACTTGTCAAAATTACAAAAGTTACAACAATGAACATGCTATAAAAAAACGAAGAAATGAAATAAAAATTATGCTTTTCCACAAAAGTAAAAATAACAAATCAAAACATTCAGTGTTGTTTGCTCTTGGGCCATTGTAGAAAAATAAACTTTAAATATCTTTAAATATTTTTGCTCTCCATAAAAATTGTCGTGTCAAAATCATATAAATTTAAAATATGAGCATGGTCCAAAAAACATTTTGCCAGGCCAATGATGTCATGAAAATTAATATTAGATCAATGCAAAATGACCTCGTGGGCCGGATATAATTGCATCACGGGCCGGATATGACCCGCAGGCCTCGAGTTTGACACCTATGGGTAAGAGCCTTCTATTTGATAATCAATGTATGGACATTTATATTTCTATCTTATTCAGGAGCTTCTCGTTTATTAAACAATCATGTGGAAAGACGCATCCTGTAGTCATGAAAAATATGTTTATCTGTTTCACAATGCTCATATTTTTTCCTTAACATTTTTTTATAGCAAGCCTGGTGTTTTGTGAATAAATTAGTGGCTGCAATAATGCAAAATATATCTGTGACATCATTTTGTTCTGCTAGATATACAAACTTTGTAAAATGACTATTGACGTCCAAAAAATACAAACCATGTTTTACTTGCAGCTAAAATAAATATTCTAAAACAAATCTAAATTTGGACTTATATGTTGCTCAAATTGTATTAGGAAGCAATTCTAAATCCTGTCTGTCGTCACTTGTAGTTGTCGTTTAGCTTTTGATAATTGGATAAAAAATACTTTCCTGTCATCACCTGAAGAATGTATTCTGCCCACACTGTCCTACATGTTTTAGGACCATATGTGCACTGGCAGTTCTGTTTTGTAGAAATATCTGAAAGTGTCTACATTTTAGGCATAATCTAAAATAGTCTCTTTACTTAGTACACTGTTTTGTCTGTACTTAAAATAGATCCTGTCCCATCTCAATCCAAAAGTGAATTGCATTAAAGGGTATAATGAGTTTATTATTTACTTATGTAGTGTTTTTTTTTTTTTAAAGTGCTGCAGCTTAAAACAGTTTAATGTCTCTAAAGTCTCATCTTCAAAGTGTAAGTCAAGGTGAAAGTCATTTTGACATTTTTAGGCTGATAACCTGAATGTGCCAAGACCATGTTACCTTGTAACTGCTCATTTGCATTTGTGTGTGCAGTCACCACAACACAATGCTTTGTTACATATTTAGGTATTTTTAATATTATTCCGCTTAATCCTTTATCCTCTACTAGGGTCGCAGGGGGGCTTCCCCATGCCCATTTAGGGGAGAACGTTTTTGGCCCTGGGCAGATACACCCAGGAAAGGGCGCTAATCTATTGCTGGGCACTACCACACAAACACACTCCATATGGGGCAATTTAGAGCATTCGTTTAACCTTGATTCATGTTTTTGGACTGTGGAAGGAAACTGAAGAACCCGGAGGAAACCCACGCGAAAACAGGTAGAACAAAACTCCACCCAGATTGGGATTTGAACCATGAAAAGTGATATTTAATAGCTCTCAATGGTATTGGGTATGCGTCTGTGTTTACAATTTACTGCCAAGGTAGCAATGGACTGTTCTGTTGACGTCAGCGCAGTGGCGCTGGGGGAGAAGGCGGAGCCGTGAGCAATGGTGTTTGATTTTGGAAAATTATCACACCTGAAGCGGCTTCGCCTGAGGAACATGTGTGCCCTTTATAACTGGAAACATCATATGCTGCTGTGAGAGTAATAGTGAGGGAACCAGCTGCAGCCAGCACTTATGTATGTGGGTGGCACAGTGGCTTAGTGGATAGAATCCCACTCTGGGTGGAGTTTCCATGTTCTCCCCGTGTCCGAGTGGGTTTACTCCAGGTTCTCCGGTTTCCTCCCACAGTCAAAAAACATTGATTCAAGGTAAATTGAATGCTCTAAATTGCCCCATATACAGTGTGTTTGTGTCTTTGTCTGTATGTGTAAGTGTGCCCTGTCCTGGGTGTATTTGCCAGAAACGTTCTCCCCTGTATGGGCAATGGGAGAACCCCCCCTGTGACCCTAGTAGAGGATAAAGCGAAAGTTAATAAATGTATGAATAAAACAGAATGTGAATAAGGGTGTGGTAGCTTAGCGGTTAGGGTGTTAGGCTATCAATATGTGTATTGCCCATTGCAAGAGAACCCGTCTCTGGTCCTCATTCGTCCCCACCCCTTGTTACCATCTGCCTAGTGGTTTTCAGTCAGTGATGCAAAATGTTTATTTATTTATTTATTTTATTGCCAAGATAATAAGTTACCAGATGATATAGCAGGTATTGACCTGAACACGCTTCATTTTGAGCGTGGATCTTTTTACAAGCATTGTTACTATTCAACCAATGCAGGTGGAGGATGTAAAAGTAGACTGTTGGTTGGGTGTAAGAAAGCATTAAGCATCACTATGCACCTTGTGCAGGGTATGAGATCAAGGTTTATAATGTTACATAGTTTAAATAAAGACTAATCGAAGTGATTGTGTGTTTTTACTGTACATGCATCTTAATTTGCTTTTACATTATGTCTAAAAAGTCAGTATGATGAATTAGATTTAACGAATTTTCTTATTAGATATTTTCTTCGTTTTTCCAGCTGGATCATCTTCATCTCCATGGTGGTGGGTGTGGTGATCGTGTTCGATCCACTGGGCAGCCTGCGTACAACAGCTGTGACCAGCCATTTAGGCCTTAGAAATTTGGAAAGCAGTGAGTCCTCGCAGCTGTTTCACAGAGCGCGCTCGGTGGCTGTGCGCGTGTGGGAGACCCGACTTCGACTGCTCTGCTGCTGTCTGCCTCAGGACGACAATCACAGAGCAGCTTTTTCGAGCATCGCCCAGCTCTTCACTGGCTTCTTCTCAGTGAGTTTATCTAAATAGTAACTGTAGGTTTTGGCCGAATTGCTGTTCATAAATAATTGATAAGTGTGTCTCAAATAATGCACTTTGTAATATGACTCAGATAACAAAGCTCTGGTCATTGGTCAGAAGCAGATACTGATTTAATACCGGCTTCAGTACTTTATCAGAGCCAAGGCATTAAAATTAAAAAAAAAATGTAGGTACTTTTATGGCCTGAAAAGCCAGACCAGAATGTAGTTTAAGAATAACACCCTTTCATGCATCTCACACCCAGACTAAAACAGTTATAACCACTGATCTACAAGCCAATGATATTTATTTTGAAAATTTGTAGCAAAACTTCAGGGATACGAATGCAACTGCATAACAAAACATTCAATAAATCTGACTTTTCTCCCTTTATTACCACAAACAGCTGAAAAGAGGGATTTGCAGGAAATAAGCCTTGTCCTGTACAGCTCTACATTGGCTTGAATATAACTGCAGCATATTTACAACAATAAATAGAACAGATCGTTAAAGAAATAAAGAACAAAATACCACAGTTAACACATAAACTCAAAACACTGACAGTTGCGCAGGTCAGAGGGAAGGCAAGGTAAAGGCTTTTGGTCTGGGTAGAAAGAAAGGGTGCTCCCGAACTTCACAGCTGCCAGCACTTTATAGTGAAGCAGCACCAGGATTAACCAATCAGCTCCTCCTTTCACAGGCACCTATTGATGAGACACCAAGCCACATATGCATGATGCCAGCTAGGACATACTACACTCACTCCTACCTAATTAAGGGGGAAACCCCACCAATGTCTGTCATACTCCCCTTACACTAAAGCCTATAACCAAGAAAAACATCTACTGTATATACTAGAACAATAAAAGACATTTTCAATAAAACCAAATCAAATTTATTACAATAACTGGACTGAAAATACAAATCTAACTTCCCAATACATGACTAAACTACTATAACCACTCCTTCCTGGAGTATGGCCAATGAGCAGTCCCTGCGTTAAACCACACATCTCATCATCATCATCATCATCATCATCATCATCGACTAATTAACAGGGATAGGAAAAGAGATAAACAACAAGAGGCAAAAAAATATTATTCTCCCATCATAACAGATTAACAGACTAACAGATTTGTTAGTCATTTAGATGAAATCAACTCCTCATCTTAGATCTTTTAGCATCCTTTATAGTGCAGATGGCGACTTTAAAAATCAGAGCTACAATTACTAGTCTATGGTTTATAAAAAGCTTTACTGTTCACCCAGCTATCATTTAGTAAAAGTGCCAAAGAAAAAGCCATGGATATGACCATGTGTTCCAAGGGTTCCAATTTTTATGGACCCAGATAAATAGTGGGGAATATAAGCAGTCAATATCACAGTAAGAAAGACATTTGTAGTTAATTATATTACACACTCACTCGTCTTTCTGTATAGGATACAGACCTGGTACCCAGTGACATTGCTGCAGGATTGGCGCTTTTGCATCAGGAGCAGGATAAAATGCAGCAGTGCAGAGACCCTGATGATGTTCCATCCCACAGTCCCTCATCCCCCATAGTAAGTATGTTTCTATAACTTTACAGTGAGTCATAATGTGACACGAGGGCTGTTTTCCTTCAGTTAATTATTTGGCTCACTGAACATCAGTAGTGCAGAACAAAATGAACTGATACCTAGCAGGACATAGAAACGTGCATCATGGTTCCTCTTTTTGGTGAAGTCCACCTGTTAATTTGAGAACAAGCGAATATGATATAGACTAAAGCAGGAAATAGCAGGATGGCGCGGTAGCTCAGTGGTTATGGCGTTGGGCTGTCAATCTGAAGGTTGGGGGTTCAAATCCCAGGACCACTGTAGTTAAGATCCAATATGGGTCATTGAGCAAGATCCTTAACCCTCATTGCTCCAGGGATGTTGTGATTAACCCTGTGCTCACCTTGTAAGTCGCTTTGTACAAAAGCGTCTGCTAAATGAACAAATGTAAATGTAATTATGAGGTGACAGTGCTACACACTGCATCACTGTTCAGAATTCAATGTAAGACTCAATATTAAAATCAACGTGCTAATAAGTTTATATTGATCATCTTTGATTATGACAAAAATGGGAACCATGAAACTTAAGGTATTCAGAACCTGGATTTCTTTAGACTAGTGGCTTTGCAGTCCTGCCATGATGGACTCTCTGTACTGATTCAATTTTGCTAAGTTTAGAAAATGGGCTTTTGATCGCACTGCACTGTTGTTGCCCAGCTGCTCAAGAATGATGAGTTTGTTCTTCCAAAAAAACCCAGGGAGTTATTCCTTTCCACTGTCTCTTTGGTTTGCTATTTGGGGGGTTCAGGCTTGCAACGCTGTATATGCTTTGAAATAATGTACTATTGTAAAAAGCACTATAGAAATAAATCAACTTAAATTTCAGCATGGGCGGCATGGTGTCTTAGTGGTTAGCACGTTCGTCTCTCAGCACTAGGGATTCCCGGTTCGAATCTCAATCTGGGTGGAGTTTCCACGTTCCCCCCCTGTTCACGTGGGTTTCCTCCGGGTTCTCCGGTTTCCTTCCACAGTCCGAAAACATGGATCAAGTCAATAGAATTCTCCAAATTGCCCCATTCAAAGTGTGTTTGTGTGAGTGAGTGTGTGCCCAGCGATAGATTGACGTCCTATCCTGGGTGTTTCTGCCCAGCGCCCGAAACGTTCTCCCCTGGATGGGCATAGGGAACCCCCCCACGACCCTAATAGAGGATAAAGCGGAAGAAAATGGATAGATGGGAATTTCAGCATATAATGCTTTTTGTCTATTTACATTACTTGGCCTGATCTTACTGCTGTATCATTCTTTATTAAAATGGAGTGTAATGTTTATAAATGCCATAAATAACTTTATAAAATGGGTAGTTCTGGTCCCTTAATCTCATTGGCTGAGCCGTTTGTCTCCTGGCACATTATTGACATTAATGCACACCTCTGACTGCTTCACATTCATCAATGCGTGATATTCAATACATTATTTTACCGATGTTTTTATTACCACCCCTATTTAGCTTCGTCTATTTGTCTGTGTGTCTGTTAAAAAGTTTGCAAATGCTATTTCACCCACTTCCTGTTATCCGATTAAGCTAAAACTTTGCATAATTTTTCATCTGCAATTTTGTTTTCTATGGTTAAATTGCTAATTTTCTACTAAATGTTCTACTTCAGAAGCAGAATTAATTTAGGATAAAGTAATTTAACACGATATAGGGGTGGTTTTTAAAAAAGGATTTTAAAATATTTTGTTAGTTTTTTTTTATGACTGGGTTAATTTTAAAAAATTTGCTTTTAATAAACACATTTATGAATCAAATTTTGTTTATTATAGTGTGTTTGTAACTCTTTTATAAAAGCAATAAGGCACACAAGGTTGTGTATTGTTGTGAATACATCAGAGTAATTTCTGTGATTTATTCACAATAATGCACGCCCTCTCGAGCCTTGTTCCTTTAAAATACTCCATTCCCATGCTCTGTACGACCTAGTTCCTGTACTGTGGAATTCATGTGTGAATGACACTCTGATGCTGTGTGTGTTCAGATGGATGACCTGGAGCTGGAGCTGGAAAATGCTACACATTACATGCAGTTTGCTGTTGCTGCTTACGGCTGGCCCATCTATATCTACTCCAACCCCCTCACTGGATTATGCAAACTCAGTGGAGACTGGTATGTTTAGAGCTGACCTTTGTCCCAAATGGCTTCTTGTTGAATTGCTTCCACTTTTCTTTGATTCTAATTATAAACGGTAGACAGTTAGATTTCCTTATTAAGGCACAGCAGAGTTTGTGTTTCAAAAGGTTACATTGTGTAATTTGGGAATGTGAGCGTATTGTGTCACTTCTGCATTTTTATGCGAAGTTTTGCATCAGTGATGTTATTAATACCTCCGAATCTGGCCATGATAGGGCCAGATATACAGTGGGTTGCAAAAGTATTCATACCCCTTGAACTTTGCCATATTTTGTCACATTACAACCACAAACATAAATATATTTCACTGGAATTTAATGTGAAAGACCAACACAAAGTGGTATACAATTGTGAAGTGGAATGAAAGTTATACATGAATCAACAATTTTTTTACAAATAAAAAACTGAAAAGTGCGATGTGCAAAATTATTCAGCCCCCCTGAGTCAATACTTTGTGG
>JAFMOD010000506.1:921442-944588 GCA_019802435.1 Corydoras maculifer
ATATATATATATATATATATATATATATATATATATATATATATATTACATAGCTTACATTTTTTGCTTTCATAATAAGTATAATTGCATAGTCCTGTTTGTTTGTATACATGTGTAGGATGTCTTGACTGACCTCTCTGCTGAATGTGAGAACCTTCCTGTGGACGGCGTGTCCGGAGCCTGCTATGCTCACAAGGTGCAGTGATCATCTCACTTGCTTGGCTTTTGTGAAGATGTACCACTTTAAATAAAAATAAGTAATTGAACAAAATGTATTTAAGACAATTAACCCAAAATTTTCTGACACTTTTACTAATTAACATTAATGATTATGGACTGTATTTTAGTTAGTAAATTGGGTACAAGAGTTACACACATTCATCTGAAGAAATGGTGCAAAACCCAATCTGTGTGATGAAAACTGTTTGTTTTACAGGGTATTTCTCAAGCGGCTGGTTATATTTACAAGAAACTTGTCAACGATGGAATCTTGAGCCAGGCTTTTAATGTAGCACCTGTAAGTTTGTAAAATGAGTGAAACCTCTTCCGAGACCCTAACATTATATTCCATCCATCCATTATCTCCCGCTTTATCCTCTAATAGGGTCGCGGTGGGGTTCCCCATGCCCATCTAGGGGAGAACGTTTTGGGTGCTGGGCAGATACACCCAGGACAGGGTGCCAATCCATTGTTGGGCACACTCACTCAGACAGACACACTCTATATGGGGCAATATGGAGAATTCAATTGACTTGATCCATGTTTTTGGACTGTGGGAGGAAACTGGAGAACCCGGACGAAACCCACGTGGACACGGGGAGAACATGGAAACTCCACCCAGATTGGGATTCGAACCGGGAATCCCTAGTGCTGAGAGGCGAACGTGCTAACAACTAAGCCACCGTTCCGCCCCCTAACATAATATTAAAGCACATATTCATATAAGTGTTATACAGGGTTTTTGTACATAGGGGAAAGACTACTTCCTCAAGGTATCATACCAATTGTGAAAACATAGAGGAGAATGCATGATGATTTATTTGTTTATGACCACTTTTTTTTTTTTTTACCATCTTCAGGTCTTACCAAAAGATATGTGTGTGTGTTTGTGTGTGTTTGTGTGTGTTTGTGTGTGTTTGTGTGTGTTTGTGTGTGTGTGTGTGTGTGTGTGTGTGTGTGTGTTTGTCTGTGTAGATGCAATTTCTCCATTAAGCTTTCCATCATTTTAAAACTAAGATATAAACCCCTGTTCTATATCTTATTTTATATCTTTTGTTTTATATCTATTTCTATCTTTATTTTCATTGTTACCTTTTTTTTATTAATGTAAAACAACAGAAGGTTGTCTATGCCAGGTGAGTCCTCACCGACTTCAATTGCACAGTGCCATACACTCCAGAAATCTGTCAATTTCAAGTGTTTTGACTCTGGAGTTAATTTGCTGGGTAGCCCACTTTCCCCAAAGTTCTCATTTTGTGAACTGTTTTCAATCCATAATTTTCAATATTTAAAATATTTTTTGGGACGTGTCTGATGTCTTGTCTTTTCCAAAAATACAAAACAACACTTTATATTTCTGAGAAAAAAATACTGACCTCAGTTTTTTGGCATCTGAATTTTTCTTTATGTTGAAGTTTGTGAGAACCACACAATGCCAGCACCTTGCTCTAGAGGAATGTGTATTTGATTGTTCTTCATGTCTTTTAATAAAAGCTGGTAGTCATTAAAATTAGGGCTGCGACTAATGATTATTTTGATTAATCTGACGCTTATTTTTTTGATTAATCGTTTATTATGACCACCTCTGTTTTTTTAAACACTTTTTCCAGGGTTCGTCATGTGAACTAAGCCAGGGCATTGGTTCCCCTCTTCTGCTATTACGGCAGTCGACATTCATCTTAATGGTGTTTCACCGCCATGGCTTTAGTTGGTTCACTGCCCCATATTAGGTGTAGCAACTATAGCAAATGTGTATAATAACTTAGACCCAACTATTGCCAACTATTTTAATAATCAATTTTCAGTTTAAATACTTAATTCTCAAAAGGGATTTTGTACACTCTTTCTTAAAAATCAATCCCTAAACCTAATATCTATATTGCAAACATGTTTACTGTTACAATGCAATGCCAAAACGGGATCAGTAAATATGTATAACATTGCAATAATGGAATGCGTTTCATGAATTTGTGTATTGTGGAATATGTAATATATAACTATAATGCTAAGGTTATAATGTGCAAACTTTCTAAATAGTGTGTGTTTGTACATACGTGCATGTCTTCAGGAGTACAAGCTGGTCATCACAGGTCACAGTCTTGGTGCAGGCACAGCGTCTCTGCTGGCTGCTCTCCTGCGCAGTGATTACCCGACTCTTAAGTGCTACGCTTTCTCACCACCAGGGGGCCTCATGAGGTATGTGACATGTATCAAAACTGGCATAAATGTCTAAACAGATTATTGTTGTGGTGGGCATTAAACATTCAATTGCATTATTTAATTTTAGCACTTTGAAGTGTTAGTATGTTAATTACTTAAGTTTCTTTACATATCTCTCTTTAGTAAAGCGCTTGCTGACTACTCTAAGCAGTTTGTAGTCTCTGTGGTCCTGGGAAAGGATCTTGTTCCTAGGTAAGTGTTTCACTCGTGTATGGAGCTGTTACTATAAAGCTTTTTCTTATTTATTTCTCTTATTTTATTCCTCGTCTTGTGTTTTATATGTGGATATTTCTTAAACATGTTAGTGTTAATTTTTTAAAATGACACTGCTGTGTTTCTGACTTTCTCCAGATTAAGTATTCCAAACATGGAAGATTTAAAGAAAAGGATATTAAAGATGGTATCTAATTGTAATAAACCAAAGGTAAAAATACATTTTTATAGTTCCTTTTTAAATGAGGAAACAAATGTGTTTAAAACAGCTGTATATTTAGCATCGTTTCTTGTCTCCCAGTATAAAATTCTGGTCCATGGCTGCTGGTATGAGTTGTTTGGAGGGTCACCAGATGACTTTCCTACTGAAATGGATAATCGAAGGGAGGAGGAACTGAGCAGGCCTTTGCTGGGCGAGGAAAGTCTTTTGGTACAGGGCTCTACCTCCTATCAAAGTTTGTCCTCAGATGACTCCCCTAGTCACCACACCCACCTACCGCTCTATCTGCCTGGCCGCATCATGTACATCACAGAGGATGGCCCCTCACGCAGGTCAGAGCATTTCAGCAGTTTGCCAGCATCATTTTTAATGATTGAGAACTGTTGTAGCATCACTGCATGTCAGTACACACATCCTGCTTTTTAGATTATGAACCTCACAAGCCCTGCACCGCCACACATCAGTACTGATTATAACTACTTTCCAGTGGCTAGTAATTTGCATTTAGCTAGGCTCTTCTGAGAAATATTGCCAATCCAGGTTTTAAAAAAACAGGAAGGATCTGCTTGGCTGCCTGCTGAATGATTTACAAACTTTAAGCAAATATTCAAAATCCCAGGAAAGGAAAAACTCTTTATTTGCAAGTTCAGTACATCGGTATAACGAAACTACTGCGTATACAAGATTATGACTGTACTTGGCTTTATTATAAGCTTATTACTACTTTTAATTATTATAGGCCAGTCATCCCACCAAGTACTATGGCTCAAGTGCCCTTGAGCTCCAATTGCTCCCCTGGTGCTGTGTACGGGGCTGCTCACTGCTCTGGGTACATTTGCTCACTTTTAACATGTGTGGGTATGTGTGTGTGTGTGTGTGTGTGCACGGATGTGTTAAATGTGGAAGACAAATTCCCCTGTATGTAAAGCACAGTAGGCAAAATGGATCACTTTCTCATTTTAAAGACCGTGCATAAATATGATTTTGCAGATCCTGTGGAGTGAAAACACATCCTTCACACCAAGCCCCCCTCCCCCACACTCATTTTTTGGAATATTATTTGTGGCAACAAATGTGCGCTATATATGATGACATGTTATAATCACACTTTATACTACCTGACTAAAATACGTCAGACCAATAGTCACACCACCTTTTGCTTTGGTCATGGCAGACATGAAGGGGGAAAAACTTTTTACTCCCACAATGTTTATTTTTACCCAGAGTTGAATGAATTCATTTTACTGGCACATGACATTGTAGAACCTAAACTTTCTAACCGCAACACAGAATCTGAATGATTTATTTTAGTCTTTACAATGCAAACATATTTTTGACCATTTAATTTTGGAACACTTGCTTGCATCCAAAGTAACCTCATTTTGCAAATATTTTAATGTATCTTTAGTGTAATGCTAAATGTGAAGCAGAATTTGCATGTGGTGTGTGTAAATAAATGAAATGTGAATGTTGGTATGTGAATAGGTGGGACTAATCACTGAAATGCTGTTAGTGGCACAATAAGGAAAAAGTGAGCATTTGTTAGTTAAAAATACTCAAACATAGTTCCTGCAAGACTCTTAGCTAAGATAAAATTCAGCCACAGATTAACCTTTAATAATCACAAAAAATGGCAAAATAGTTGCGTTAGGTTTTTATATATAGTAATAACAGAATTTGCTAGCAATTCAGACACCTTTATACAAGCAATTAAAACAAATGACATCAGTTAACACAACACACATTTTTCTTGTTTAGTTTGGTATATAAAGTGTTTGTGGGGAACTGCGCTTTTGCTCAAAGAACACCTGGATGGCAATTATTAAACCAATTCATTCTATTGGCCTGCAATGAGCTCAAGAGCATTTCTAAAGTTTGTAATTTTATGCATCTCAGTCACTGTATTTCTGTCACAATGCCAAACTTATGACACAGTGGAGATGTGGTCACATTGTTTTGAATTTCCCTGTAAGTAGTCATAGTGACATTATTCACTGGAAATAACAAATGTGGTCATTTAGTTAAAAATTAATATGGTAATTATAATCAAAAATTAAAAGTTAAGTGTGTTCCTCGTACACTTCATTTGTTGCTTTGTGTTCAGTAAAGTTCCTCTTTTTAACTGACTGAAAGCATTTTTTTCAGTGTTTTTAGCATGCAAATGACACATTTAAATAGAAAGACAGGTGTGTGGAAACCCTCTGAAATGTGTTTGTTTTTTTTCTTTTTCTTCATCTTGGGACTTGGCTTTAAACCAAAATCCAGGCTGTGCTTTTCTCAGGTACGCTACAATGCTGAGTGGGCGAGCACTACGTCGTTTCACAGCGTGCTGATCAGCCCCCGTATGCTTACTGACCACATGCCTGATGTCGTGCTCAGGGCACTTCAGAGCCTCACCAGTGAAAGGCGCTTCTTCCTGTGCCCATCCTCCACCAGTAACACTCACCTGAATGTCATCTGAGCTTTTACTGCCTTCGGCTCAGGTCCTAAATAGAATTCTACCCATGAATGCACAAGCAGACTTGAGGGGATACTCTGTTAAGACTCCTCTCCATCCAGCTCCTGATAACAGTTCAGCTCTTTTGAACTTTATTTATATATATTTTTTTTATTTGACGTCCTTCTGATTTAAATTAATGTAAAACAAAGTGTGTTTTTATATAATGCTGTAATATTTAAATGCAAGTTACCATTTTTTATTAATTTTTTTTCTTTTATAAGCTGATGATGAATTAGCAAGAAAAGAATAATAAGTGTGCAGCATTGGTATCAAGTTTTGTGCAATGTGTTTTGAAAAACAGGGTCAGTGGGCAATACACAGTTGAAGTGTTGTGGGAGGTTTTTATTTTCTTATTTTGCATGTTTGCATGACAATAGCTTAGCGTTGGATCAGTGCATTTTGTTTTGTTTTTTTGCATTCAGTCCCCACATTTTCATAATTAATAAATGTCACCTTGGATCATATTGCGACTTTGACCTTTATCATGTCTAACAGTCTTTTACTAGGATACACTATACTAGTAAAATTAGAATGTCATATCATTCATAGATGCACTAAATTGTCAGTTTGTGGTACATTTATAATAATAATAATACATATATATATATATATTCATTCATTCATTCATTATCTTCCGCTTATCCTCTATTAGGGTCGCGGCGGGGTTCCCCATGCCCATCCAGGGGAGAACGTCTCGGGCGCTGGGCAGACAGACCCAGGACAGGGCGCCAATCCATCGCTGGGCATACACTCACCCACACACACACACACACTCTAAATTGGGCAATTTTTGAGAATTCAATTAACTTGATCCATGTTTTTGGACTGTGGGAGGAAACCGGAGAACCCGGAGGAAACCCACGCAGAAACGGGGAGAACATGGAAACTCCACCAAGATGGGGATTCGAACCGGGAATCCCCAGCGCTGAGAGGCGAATGTGCTAACCACTAAGCCACCGTGCCGCCCTTATATATATATATATATATATATATTATATAGCCCTGTTCTGGGACCTCAAAGACACTTTTCAACAAATAAAACCGTATACAATTAATAAATTAGTAGAAACATAAAACATAGATAATAACATTAATGCCGCTTCTAAAATAATAAGAAAAGGTCAATTAAAAAAGATTATTCATTTAATTATTTTAGATTGAAAGGGCCCAGCGATGGATTGGCGCCCTGTCCTGGGTCTATCTGCCCAGCGCCTGAGACGTTCTCCCCTGGATGGGCATGGGGAACCCCACCGCGACCCTAATAGAGGATAAGCGGGAGATAATGAATGAATAAATAGATTGAAAGGCCAGAATGACCAGGACAAGACAAAATGGAGAAGAATAATTTGCTTTGATGACTGTTAATGGAAATAATCTAACCTTGGTGGCACGGTGGCTTAGTGCTTAGCATGTTCTCCTCTCAGTGCTGGGTATTCCAGGTTTGAATCCCAATCTGGGTGGATTATAGTGCATTATAGTAGTCCAGCCTTGAGGGCACTAAAGCATTGACCATCAGATAAACTGAGGTTAGAACGCAACTTCGAAATATTTTTGAGATGAGGGTATGAAGTCTATACAAAAAACCTCTGTGTGTTTAAGACAGTTAACTCGCATATTCTGAGTTAAACAGAATACAGTTTAAAGGGTAAATATATAAAATACATAAGGATTTTTTAAAATACACATTTAAAAAAGAAACTTAATAATAATAATAATAATAATAATAATAGGGCGGCATGGTGGCTTAGTGGTTAGCCTCTCAGCGCTAGATTCCTGGTTCAACTCCCAGTCTGGTTGGATTTTCCATGTTCTTCCCGTGTCCACATGGGTTTCCTCCGGGTTCTCCGGTTTCCTCCCACAGTCCAAAACCTTGGATCAAGATCAATTGAATTCTTTAAAATTGCCCCATATAGAGTGTGTGTGTGTCTGTGTGAGGGAGTGTGTCCAGTGATAGATTGGCACCCTGTCCTGGTTTTATCTGCTCAGCGCCCGAAACACTTCCCTGGATAGGCATGGGGAACCACCATTACCCTAGTAGAGGATTATTATTGGAAGTAGAAGATAATTTATGAGTTAATAAAATAATTGTGATGTTTAATAGGAGCCACAGGACAGCTGAACTGTGTACTGAGTTGATAAAGGAACTGATGGACCCACTTCTAATACGTTTATTTTTTAGCACAGCTGGTTTTACATACTCTGGTTATGCACTTATGCATATCCAGACCCAAGATATTCATTTGTTTAAAAGCAATTGATAAATAGTATTAATAATACTCTTACCATGGAGCCCCAAGCGAAGCGCATTATAATAGTCCAGCCTTGAGGACACAAAAGAATGGACCATCAGTTAAACTGAGGATAGGATGCAACATGGAAATATTTTTAAAATGATGGTAGGAAGTCTTACATATAAAAATAACCTCTGTGCATGTAAGATAGTTAAATCAGATATTCGGAGTTAAACAGAATACAGTTTAAAGGGTATTCATTCATTCATTCATTCATTCATTATCTCCCGCTTATCCTCTATTAGGGTCGCGGTGGGGTTCCCCATGCCCATCCAGGGGAGAACGTCTCGGGCGCTGGGCAGATAGACCCAGGACAGGGGGCCAATCCATCGCTGGGCACACACTCACTCACACAGACACACTCTATATGGGGCAATTTTGAGAATTCAATTAACTTGATCCATGTTTTTGGACTGTGGGAGGAAACCGGAGAACAGTTTAAAGGGTAAATATATAAAAATACATTAGGATGCTTTTTAAATACATGTTCAAAATGAAACTATGTAATAATAATAATAATAATAATAGTAATAGTAATAATAATAGGGCGGCACGGTGGCTTAGTGGTTAGCACATTCGCCTCTCAGCGCTAGGGATTCCCGGTTTGAATCCCAGTCTGGGTGTTGTTTCCATGTTCTCCCTGTGGCTTTCCTCCGGGTTCTCCAGTTTCCTCCCACTGTCCAAAAACATGGAATAAGTCCATTGGATTCTCAAAATTGCCCCATATAGAGTGTGTTTGTGTGCTTTTCTGTCTGAGTGTGTGCTCAGTGATGGATTGGCACTCTGTCCTGGGTGTATCTTCCCAGCACCCGAAACGTTGTCCCCTGGATGAGGAACCTCCCCTGCGACCCTAATAGAGGATAAAGCTGAAGGTAATGGATGGATGTATAGGGCGGCACGGTGGCTTAGTGGTTAGCACGTTCGCCTCCCAGTGCTAGGAGTTCCCAGTTTGAATCCCAATCCGGGTGGAGTTTCCATGTTCTCCGTGTCCTTGTGGGTTTCCTTCCACAGTCCAAAAAGTTGGATCAAGTTCAATTGAATTCTTTAAATTGCCCCATAATGAGTGTGTCTGTGTGAATGTGTGTCCACATGTGTGTGATGGATTGGCACCCTGTCCTGATTGTATCTGCTCAGCGCCCGAAATGTTCTCCCCTGGATAGGCCCCCCCCAGTATAGGATAAAGCGGAAGATAATGGACAGATGGCTAGTAGTAATAATAGTAAAAACGATTAATTACAGCAAGTTCAATAGGATTTACAGCATTTGCACTAAAAAAACAGGGAGTGAATGTTTTAGAGCTTGAGGCAGCAACAGGTGTTACTGCTGCGGTCAGTTAATCTGTAACTAAACCGTGCTTGTTTAAAACCGTGACTCAGCGGCATCCAGTCATTACAAAAATGTTTCTAAACCGACTGACGACTAAACCAAAAAAAGAGGAGCTAACAGTTAGAAAAACAAGAAGTCATGAATTCCCACCCGTCCCGCTTTTAGCATGTGACGTCACGCGGTGACGCGCTAGTCAACAACTCTTGTCGGGACTTAACTTGGGAAACCGCTGGAGCTGGAGCCGCTTACAAGTGTGATGATCCCCTTTAAATCAACAGGCTTCAGCCCGGCGCCACGTTACTAACAGACCGTGGAGATCTGACGACTTTTGGTTTGCAGTTTCGGACATTTGATAAAGTTCCTTGCTGCCAGCCTGAAGAACGTGAAGTCCCGTTAACTCTGAAGCTGGACCCCGCCGGGCTAGCTCGCTAGCTATCGGTCTTAAGAAGTCGGTTAGCCCGCTAGCTGTATTCGTCCCGCCGAGGGAAGCGACACGCGGAGGGAACATGGAGCTGGAGGACGGCGTGCTGTATCAGGAGGACTCGGGGAGTTCGTCCGATATGATGTCGGAGCGGGTGTCCGGCCTGGCCAGCTCCATCTACCGCGAGTTCGAGCGTCTGATCGGGAAGTACGACGAGGAGGTGGTGAAGGAGCTGATGCCGCTGGTGGTGGCTGTGCTAGAGAACCTGGACTCCGTATTCGCCGAGAACCAGGAGCACCAGGTGGAGCTGGAGCTGCTCAAAGAGGACAACGAGCAGCTGATCACGCAGTACGAGCGGGAGAAAGCGCTGAGGAAAGGAGTGGAGGAGGTGAGAGAGTCCTGCTTAACAACCGAGGGAAATAAGATAAGATATGATAATCCTTTATTGCTCTCACAGTGAGGGATATTCACATGGCTCAGCAGCAGAAGTGACAGTAATTGGCAAAATTATAGATACATCTAATGTATCTATTACAAGAAGTACTTTAAAAAGAAAAAAGGTAATAGAAATAGAGATCAGTATATACAAAATAAAATAAAATAGAATAAAAAACTACATGGCATATAATACAGAGGGATACAATATGAAAAACAGAATTGCACAGCAATAAAGTATTGCACATCCATCCATCCGTTATCTTCCATTTTTATCCTCTACTAGGGTCGCAGAAGGGTTCCCCATGCCCAACCAGGGAGAGCGTTTCGATACACCCAGGACAGGCACCATTCTATTACATATACACACACACACACACACACACACACATTTTGGAGAATTCAATGGACCTTGATCCATGTTTTTGGGCTGTGGAAGGAAACTGGAGAACCCGGAGGAAACTCACGCAGACACGGGGAGAACATGGAAATTCCACCCAGATTGGGATTCGAATGTGCTAACCACATTTAAGAGGCGAATGTGCTAACCACAAAGCCGCTGTGCCGCCCTGTATTGCACATGTGATTAGAAATTAAATGAAGTGGTAATTGCAGAAAAACAACAGATTGTGCAGTAGATAATGTGCTTCTTAATGTAAAGGTAAAGTAATAAAGTGATTTATTTATGCCTACTGTGTGTACACACTGAGGAATTTGTCCTCCACATTTAACCCATCTCTGCAGTGAAACAAACATATACACACACTGGTGAAGTGAGCACATGCACCCGGAGTGGTGGGCAGCCTTGAATACGACGCCGGGGAGCAATTGGGGTCAGGTGACTTGCCCAAGGGAACTTCAGCCATAGTGCTTAATGGGACCGGGAATCGAACCGGAAACCTTCAGGTCACAAGGCTAATGTTATGTCTGGTATAGGAAGCAAAGTTTCATGGAAGTTTGAAAAATGAATACATACAATATTCAAATTTATTCTCTTAAAAAGAGAGACTGCAATTACATTTTTATTTCCTCCAAAACTTTATTGCACGAATATGAGCCGCATCCATCTTATCTGACATGAATCTAATACTTGCCATGTCTCTCCATCAAACAGAAAGATGATGCAGTGTCAGTATATGCTATGTCATTCCATCAAAGTGAGAGATGATATTTTGTATTTTGGAAAGACATGTTCTGCCATCCAGGCATGGTGGCTTAATGGTTAGTAGTTCGCCTATCAGCGCTGGGTTCAAATCCCAATCTGGGTAGAGTTTCCATGTTCTCCCCCTGTCTGTGTGGGTTTTCTACAGATTCGTGGATTCAAGGTAAATTGAATGTTCTAAATTGCCCCATATAAAATATATTTGTGTCTGTGTGAGTAAGTGTGCCCAGCAATAGATTGGCACCCTGTCCTGGGTGTATCTGCCCAACGCCTGAAACCTTCCCCTGGATGGGCATGGGGAACCCCCTGCGACCCTGAGGATTAAGCGGAAGACAAATTAATGTTCTGCCATCCAGGTCCACTGAAAGGTTTACATTGTTATTGCATTTTGTTTCACAACAAAATTAATAATGCTATACTGCAAAAAAAAAAAAAAAAACTTTCTTTCAGTTCTAAAATAAACACTGACTTACTGTATAGCCACTTTAGATTTGACACTTCTTGTCTTGTGGTTTGACTACTCCACATGTGCATGTCACAATGACGATGTGGAAACATACACACACATACATATAGACACAAAACAAACAGGCACATAAACATTAAATCAAGATGCTTTAATGGCATCTTGTGTTTTTTCATATTTCACCAGAAGCAAAAAGAGCAAAAAGCAGATACAAATTGCTTTCACCAGATTAACATCTAAACAAGTTACAGCTTTTGGAGTACAAGTGAGCGCTTTGGGGGCAATTGACTGCTGCTTCAATGTGATCTGATATTCAAAAAAAATTTTAAATCTCAATTAAGAAATATTTTTTCCACTTTTTAAAACCAAAATATATTTAGCCTATTTAAGTGGTAAAATTAACAAAATACTTCAAAATATTGTGTTCTATTGGCCTAAATCTGACCGGAGAGATGCAAATAGATAATTGTATGCCTTTAACACAA
Organism: Corydoras maculifer; assembly: GCA_019802435.1. Classification (NCBI taxonomy): domain Eukaryota; kingdom Metazoa; phylum Chordata; class Actinopteri; order Siluriformes; family Callichthyidae; genus Corydoras; species Corydoras maculifer. The sequence continues at coordinate 933,401 of JAFMOD010000506.1, forward strand.
AAATTATTATTCACTGAATTTTAGAATCTGAAAAACAGGTGGTGGCTTAGTGGTTAGCACGTCCGCCTCTCAACGCTAGAGATTCCCGGTTCGAATCCCCATCTGGGTGGAGTTTCCATGTTCTCCCCATGTTTGCGTGGGTTTCCTCCAGGTTCTCCGGTTTTCTCCCGCACTCCAAAAACATGGATCAAGTCAATTGAATTCTCAAAATTGCCCCATATAGAGTGTGTCTGTGTGAATGAGTGTTTGCCCAGCGATAGATTGGCACCCTGTCCTGGGTGTATCTGCCCAGCGCCCGAGACGTTCTTCCCTGGATGGGCATGGGGAACCCCACCGCGACCCTAATAGAGGATAAAGCGGGAGATAATGAATAAATGAATGAAAAACAGGTGAGGTGACTTTAATTTTCAACACCAGGAAATATAAAGTTTATAATATTGGTTTAGTTAAATTTGTCAGTTTTCATAGGTTCATTCATTAAATGTTCCATATCTGACATATCTAAGATATTCTGTCATTTCTGCAGATTATAAAAATGAAACATTATGCTGTCATTTAGATCAGTGACCGTTTGAATGAGCCTAGGCTTTATTAGTGAACTGCCTGGCAGGCGCTTCTAACACAACACTTAACCACTTGTTCTGAAACCTGCATGATCCGTAATGACTCTGTTAGAACACACTGGCTTCCTTCTGTGTTTTACTTCCCAGCTTCTTCTTTGTATGTGTGAAGCCAACCGCCTAGTGAAAGTGCTCCTCATTCAAAGGCTCACTTTCGTGTCACATGAGGCTTTGTTTGTGCCAATTGAAGTGAAGAGCTAGCGCACGACTTTCTATTCACTTCACTGCAGGTCTTTGTTTTGGTTGCTTCTGGCTGCAGGTAAACGAATACTGCTTGAGTTATCAGCAGGGGAATCGCATAGAAATGTCACAAAAATAGTGAACTGTCAGTTACACAAAAACAAAAGACAAATTAGGCTTATATATATTTTATGACATGGTACAAATATAAAAACAAATATTAAACATTTATTTTTGTATAAAAAAAATGTATTTTTAAATAGTCTCATCTTTATGATAAATAGAGAAATGAAAAATGAAATAAATTAATTAAAGTACCTGTCACATAACCCCAAAATAATTTTGTACAACTATTAGTGCTGAACTTTAAGCTAGTGTAAGTGACTTGATACATGAAATAAGAATGTAATGTAAGAGTTTATTTAAAACTGTGGCTTAAAACTGCACGCCAATAGGTTTAATAATATTGCTGCACAAGTTGCGCACAACTCTTGACTCAAAAACGAGGTAATGTTTTTAATCTCTGGAGATATTTGATACTCCATGGACATCTGTTTTTGCTATTTGGCACTACCAACTTGTAACACTTGTTTTCAAACCAGTTTAACATTCCCATGTTATCTTTGGACTATTTTTCTTTTAGACTTTCATGCCCTCATGTTTACATGTGCTTCATAACTCATGAATTTACCAGTTCCTAGTGCTGCATAAATAATCTGAATGCAATACTAAATCCCAGCCAGTGTAGTATTATAAGCTTCACTGCTAAAGTTTGCGTTTCAATCAATGAATAAAATGCATGTGTTAATAGGACGACCTGTTTATCCATTTTAGTATTTACCTTTATAACAGATAATTATTAATAAACCTTGTGCAGTGTATGATCATGTGATCATGTTGTCTCTTACAATTTCCATAATGGGTGAAATATAAACAGTAAAGTACCTTGTTTTTTGTCTTTTCTGTGGAAATATGTACAGTATGTTTGTATATTTATTTATCTGATTCAGCACTTTTTGCATTATAATCAAACAAGTTTCTCAATAAATAGAGTCTGCATACAAATGTACTGAGTTTTTTTTTTTTTTTTTTTGTACATGTTTCCTTTTACAGTTTTTTTTCTGCGAAGGCTTTCTACATAATTTTGCAGTTCATCTGTGAAAATATTTTTTTTATTTACATTGGTAGAGCTTTTGTGAGGTTAGACACTGATGTTGATAAGAGGGCATCACAATCTCTATTATAGTTCATTGTATAGGTGCTGGATGAGGTTGGGATCAGGGCTGTGTGTGGGTCAGTCAAATTTTCCACACCAAACACACCCAACCTTGTCTTTATTGTACACTGGGTGAAAAAAGCCCTCCCATGCCCATATAGTGTGTGGTCATATGAAGCTCTGGAGGATAATCATATTTTTATATGAACTAACCCTGTTTTAAAATGTGATGTGAACCTTATTTGACCACTTAGTTTTAGTTAATAACTCATCACACTCTTGCAGAAAATTTTTTGCATCTATATGTCTGTGTAGCCACATAGTTGGCAAATAATGTAGCAATGCTCAAAATCATCTACTGTCATACAGGGAGTGGTTTTCAACATGTGGACACAAACATCAAAGAATGAGTGTAAGGATTTGTAAACTCTGAGGTGCTTTGTATTTGTCAAGCTGATTAGCACACTCTGGCTTGTCCTATTTATTTATTTTTGTCTGAGAAATGTAAAAGATGACTTATGATACTGATGACTTGTCAGTATCTTAAGAAAAATACAGAGGTATGTCCAATGAGTTCATTTTTCCTTTGAGTCCAATTGCTGGGCACACACACACACACACACACACTTTATTAAAATGTGAAGAAATTGTCCTTATATAATATAAAGTTACTATTTATTAACTGAATAATATATTAGGTGAAAAATATGATGTGAACTGCAAAAAAGTAATTGCACATCTAATATTTACACCTCCTTTCACTACACTTTAATTTAACAAAATTATTAAAAAGTTTTTAATATGATGTATGTTATCAGACCCTGAGCATAATTAACGCAGGAGTTTCAAGTTCAAGTCATTTATTTATTTAGCACTTTTTATAATAGATCCTTGTCACAAAGCAGCACAACAGTGTTATAAGCCTTTAAACCCCCAAAGAGCAAGCCGAAGCGACATTGGCAAGAAAAAATTTCCCTGTCATGTTGTTATTTTAAGAAAGAAACATTGGGATGACCAAGACTCAGTGACTCCTGGGTGGCTGGGAAGCATCAAGAGTGTAAGACAGGCATGTACTGATCAGGTGTCTGTATTTAACAGTTGGAAAACTATATAAGTCCATTGAGGGCATCCTGCAGGACTGCCAGTCCAATAGAAATCCAGGTTCCATCTAGTAATTGTCATCACCGCAGTGCTCTGACAGAGCCATGGATAAAGAGCTGACAACCCCAAGAAAATTGCCAATGCCTCAAAAGGAAGAGACAAGAAAAGCAGTTTCTAAATATTTTAAATAAAAAAAGTTTCTAAATTTTAACATACGCATTTATAAGATCCTTAAGCTGGCAGTTGTTCTTTTAGCTATCTATTCAGATCGGTGTTTATTTTGGAATTAACTATAATTCTTCCTCTAGCAACAGCAAGTTGATATTAATAAGCAGATATATAAAGTGTGCCAACTGCTGAAACCCTGTTATTTTCCAACATTAGCTATGATTATCCGTTAGGCTTCTAATTTGCTTGCTTATGTTTCATTGTAAAAGTTGAGTATTAAGGATAAACAGCATTGTGCCAAAAACACTGTTGGATGAATTTGAGTTCACTTGAAACATTAGCAGCATTATTTTGTATACTGAAAATTAGAGATGAGAAATCACATGAACCCTGGTGTAATGTTCTGACTTTAATTAATGTGTTAAATGCAGTATAAATATATGTGTTAAAAGCAGTATAAATGCCTGTAAAGGCTTCTTGTTCTTTTAGCTGGCATGTTTACAAAGTCAGCCAAATCTCAAATGGCACAGAGATACTAGTGAATGAATGTAAAACAAGCACACCTTTGTTTTAAGCATGTGACCCTCCTGAAACTTTATCCACTGAATTCATTAGCTGATGCTACCTACTGATCTCCAGGTCTCATGGTGTAGAGTACTTTCCTTTTTAAAATGAATGGATTAAGGCTTATATAAATGTTTAATCTGTAAGAGTTAAGTGAGCTACAATGAGTAGGAATGATTGGCTCTACCTGTCAATTCTCTTTTTTCTGAAATCTGATATAATAATCTATCATTTTTATACATAAAGCAGACTTTAAATATTTTGCTTGAAATTACTTATTTGTAAATGTTTGTTTGTAAAAAACTGTTGAAATAACATGCAACAGTATACTCAATACTCAAACAACGATCATAAAAAGATGATAATTTTAAGTGGGACAGCTGTATGGGTTCATTTGTCATGTCGCTCTTTAGCCACATTGATACCAAATGGGTTTGTACATGGTTTTCTAAGAGGAAATGTTAGGGAAGAGTCAGGAATGCACTGGGAAAAGAGCTTCCTCAGATACTTTTTGCAGACAGGATACGTCTTTGATTGACCTGCTTTCATTTTCTTCCTGAAATTGCATAAAGGGGTTATTGTGGACATTCTGTTAAGAGTTTTAGGATCCACTGGATCATTACATGGCCATACTGACAATACATAAACATTAGGGGTGTAAAGGTACACAAAAGTCACAGTTTAATTCACACAGCGGTATAGCTCTAACGGTTTGGTACGGTAAAGTGGAGGGGCGGTGTTTGGAGCATCAGAATTTTTTTTTATTGTCTAGAACTTCTATTAGATACTTGAAACCAAAGGCCTCCATTTCAGCATATATAAGCTGTATATACATCTATATACATATAAGCGGATCACTTTTCTCAGCCTCACTGTATTACATTCTCTTAATTATACCTTTTATTTGCAGTAATGCTTTAGTAGAGTTGAAACACTTGATCATTTAGGGGACAAAGTTTCGAGCACTGAGCAGATACACCCAGGAGCTTGATTTATTGCTCGGCACACACTCACTGAAACAGACAATCACACAAACCCGCACTATATGGGGCAATTTAGAGCATTCAGACACGCATGAAAACATGGAAACTCCTCCCAGATTGGGATTCGAACCTGGATCCCCAACGCCGAGAGGTGAATGTGCTAACCTTAGTGGCCAACGTACCACCCTAATTTAATATATATTTTTAATTTTATTCAAGTTAAATGTTTAAAAAGTCTAAATCTTAAACATCATAGACCTATCAGTGCAAAGTAATTGAGACATTTAACCTTCAGAATCAAATCAGTTGAATCTTTTAGTCCTGGTGAAGATTTCAGCAAAATTAAAAGGCAATTCATAGAGAAACTCATGAATTTATGTGCTTATAAGAAAAAATAAATTGGATGTAGCAGTAATGCTAATATTTTTATAGGAAGTATGGTTTGGGGACATGGGCGTCTCTCAGCACTTGGGATAACCCGGTTCGAATCCCAATCTCGGTGGAGTTTCCATGTTCTCCCCAGGTCTGCTTGGGTTTCCTCTGGGTTGTCCAGTTTCCTCCTATAGTCCAAAAACATGGATCAAGGTCAATTGAATGCTCCAAATTGCCCCATATAGAGTGTGTGCTTGTGTGAGTGAGTGTGTGCTTAGTGATAGATTGGTGCCCTGTCCTGGGTGTATCTGCCCAGCGCCTGAAACTTCCCTGGATGGGCATGGGGAGCACCCCCGGGACCCTAGTAGAGGATAAAGCGGACGATAATGGATGGATGGTTTGGGAACATGACTGTTAACTGTTTTAATACCTGGGTTTAATAAGTAATTTTTACCTTTTCCTAATACGGTTTGTGGTGGTGCTAAGGCTTATCTTAGTTTTCAGTTGGAACAGGGTAGAAACACCTGAGACAGGTAGTTTAATCTTTTTGAAATGAAAGTAGATACTAATACATGTTGTTGCACATCACTGATTTCACTACCACACCCTGCACTTGTGATGTAAAAACAGGTGCACATATTTTTGTGCCATGGATTGAGTGCAACCGGCTTTTGCAAGAACAAACAATAAATCAACATTAACAGGTATAAAGAAAAACTTGTAGCTTGCAGTTTTAAAGTTTTTATACCACCTGTCTTTTGAGAACAACATTTGCGTATAAAAATCTAAAAGTCATAATTTGTTTTCTATCGTAATTAAGATGTGGTAATGTGACCCTGCAGCTAGGCTCAGGATTATCAGCAGAACCTGGCTACTGACTTGATCTGATTCCACTCATATGGTGCTTATGATCATGACTGTGTGACTAAAACAATAAAGCGACTGAACACGGAGTTCACTTAGGCAGCTCTGTCAGTGGAGTGTCAGTACACTGCCTCCTCTGTTTCTGTTTTGACACAAGGGGGACATTATGTGTGAACTGTGCAGAGGGCTGAACACAGTCAGACCCTCTTCCTCTGCAAAGCTGTCATGTGAACATTCTTTGGATCATATGATAAACAACACAGGGAAATACCCCCCCACCCCACTGACATTTTCACAAGATATTCACATGGTTCCTGTTTAAAGGTTTAAACTTATTCATCTTTATCTTATTAAAGATCTAAAGTCACAATGAAGAATAAACAAGACAAAGATGTTAATATGGTTAAAGGTTTATCCTGTATATACTAATTTGGATGTTATACAGTGTTGCATTTGATTCAAAATGCCATTAGTGTGTGTGTGGTTTGTAGTTATGTTTTCCTTTAGATTTCCTTTATTATGTGTGACTAAACTTAAAATGACTGTCTGGTTGGAGATTTCACTGCTGAGTCCTCCAAAACTTGGTTCCCCATGCCCATCCAGGGGAGAATGTTTCAGGCGCTGGGCAGATACACCCAGGACAGGGCGTCTACAGCATCTCTGGGCACTCACTCACACAGACACATACATAAAAGCACACAATATGGTGCAATGTAGAACATTAAGTTTACTTTGAATCAATGTTTTTGGACTGTGGGAATAAACCAGAGGAAGCCCACACGGACACGGGGAGAAGATAAAAACTGGGAACAGATTGAGATTCGAACCTGAAATTCCAATGAATTGTAAATCTCATGAACTCATATTTTAATCCCAAATGAATATTAACCACGATATCGGTTCTTTTAAATTGAGATTTTGGGTGGCACGGTGGCTTAGTGGTTAGCACGTTCGCCTCTCAGCACTAGGGATTCCCGGTTCGAATCCCAATCTGGGTGGAGATTCCATGTTCTCCCCGTGTCGTCGTGGGTTTTCTTCGTGTTCTCCGGTTTCCTCCCACAGTCCGAAAACATGGAACAAGGTCAATTGAATTCTCCAAATTGCACCATATAGAGTGTGTTTGTGTGTGTCTGTGTGAATGAATGTGTGCCCAGCAATAGATGGGCGCCCTTTCCTGGGTGTATCTGCCCAGCGCCCGAAACGTCCTAGATGGGCTTGGGGAACCCCCCCCCCCCTCAGATGACAGCATTTCTGGGTCTTGTTTACCTGTTTCTGCTTCTTTGCAATATACAACTTTTCACATTTCACATAGCTTTCACGGGTCAACAGTACTCACAAAGCAGCTTTCAGCAATCTTAATGCCGCTCCCGTATTTTTGAATAATTTTCACTTCAACTCGATCGTGTTTCTGCTCTTTTTCTTTGGCTGGCTGCTGGCTCTGGAAACTCTTTTTGGCCCCACAATGAAGCTAAAAGTAAAGCATTAACTTTACTTTCATTTAGCAAGGGAAACCTGAGATATGTGCACGTCTCTTTAAATCCGAAGCAACCGGCGAAAACAGAGACATAATTTTCACAGGGAATTGATAAACACAAACACTGAAACACAGAGCTTCCACTATATGCTCTATGGAGGATGTGAAGGTAAACAAAGCATTCAAGCAGGAAAGCCTTAACTTTTGCATTATAGAATATATATTTATCTTTCTTATAAAGAATAAATCAAACAGGTTGTTTGATGATGATTTGATGAACATGATGCTGTACTATACACCAAGCAGTGGTACGAGTTTGCTATTTTATCATTTGTAATGTGGTATTTGTTTGTGTATCTGTGGTTACATTTTTATCATACAGATGTTCACCTGATTGTTTAGTGCTTTACTTCTGTTTTTTTCCCCACAGAGGTTTCACTATGAGGTAGCAGTGATTTATTTATGGTCTTATTGTAAGATAGCTAAGCTCTTTGTATACAGAAGTAGCCATTAGGAATTGTTCACAGCAGCAAGTTTCAAATTTGGGTGCCTTTAAATGAAGACCCCTTACAGAAATTCACCGTGAGCATCCCAATGCTTTGTGTTAAGATGTTTCAAGGCAATTCCTACCACTACCTGAGGGAAACGTATAAATAGATTTTTCTGTTGCACTTGCGAATTTAAAACTTTGTATCATGTAAAGATGAGCATCAAAGTTCATAGTTTACCTTTTGGTGTTAAAAATAAATTGGTTTATGGTACTTTTAAAGATGCTACAAACTAGGTTTCATTGTACTCATAGTTTTGCATTAGTTCTTATCAAATTTTGTATAACAGACTGTAGTCCATCTCTTTTTGGACTACAGTACATCCTGTGTTATTCCCGCTTTACTCTTCTAATGGTCAGGACCACAATAGTAGCACCACAGAGCAGGTATTATTTAGTTGGTGCATTATTCCTATCCCAGCAGTGCCACTGAGGTGTATAAATGAAACTACAGTAGCACTGCTGCACTAAACCCCCTCACCGCATCAGTTTCACTGCAGAACTCACAATAAACAATACACCACCTGAATTATACCTGTTCTGTGATGGTCCTGACCAATAGAGAACCAATAGAGGACTAACAAAAATATAAAGATGTACTACAGTCTGTAATTGTAAAACTAGAAAGTGCCTCTACATGGTAAGATGAGAAATTAAACAATGGAGCAAGAAGGAAATGTAAATGTTGTGCTTTGGTAACAAATTGCTTATATATTTTTTATATCGTGGCCACTGAATATTTAGCATGATACCAAATGAAAATGACAGGCAAAAGTAATACATTTATATACATTATATATTTATATTTACATTTGGTTATTTAGCAGGGGCTTTTATCCAAAGCGACTTATATCCCAAGTTGAGGGTTGGGGTCAGAACACAGACTTGATGCAGCATCCCTTAAGCAATTAAGGGTCTTGCTCAAAGAGGAAATTCATATTTCTCAGCAGCAGAAGTGACAGTATTTGGGAAAGTTATAGATACATCTAATGTATCTATGACAAGAAGTACTTTAAAAAGAAAAAAAGGTAATAGAAATACAGATCAGTATATACAGAATAAAAATAAAATAAAATAGAATAAAAAAACTACTCCATTATATATATGGCATATGGTAGAGAGGGGAGACTATATGAAAAACAGATTGCACAGCAATAAAGTATTGCACATATGATTAAAATTATCCATCCATCTATCCATTATTTTCCGCTTTATGTTCTTCTAGGGTCACGGGGGGTTCCCCATGCCCATCTAGGGGAGAATGTTTCGGGTGCTGGGCAGATAGACCCAGGACAGGGCGCCAATCCACAGGACACACTCACTCACACAGACACACACACATACACACTCTATACAGAGTAATTTGAGAATTCAATTGACCTTGATCCATGTTTTTGGACTGTGGGAGGAAACCAGGAGAAAACCCACGCGGACACAGAGAGAACATGGAAAGTCCACCCAGATTGGGATTCGAACTGGGAGGCGAACATGCTAACCACTAAGCCATCGTGCTGCCCTGATTTAAATTAAGTGAACAAAATTAAATGAAGTGGTAATTGCAGAAAAACAAGCTAGCAGCTCTTATGGACATTGAATAACTTGATGTGGCTGTAACTGTGCCTACACATGATCAGGGCACTAGCTTTATAGCATTAGCTTTCATGTTGTCTGTAAATACATGAAGAGTTGTTAAACCAGGGGCATTACAGTGTGTATCATGATAAATAGATTATACAGATAATTTAGATATAACCGATGAATAGTTTGTTCCATTGCACTTGTGACTTTTAAACTAGGGGCATTATGTATCATTCAAAGATGAGCATCAATGTTAATATTTTATCTTTTGGTGTTAATAGATTTGTTTATGGTGCTTGTAAATGTGCAACAAAGTTAGGTTTCATTGTACTTGTTGTTTTGAATCATCGATCCATTCATTATCTTCCGCTTAATCATCTATTTTTTTGGGTTCCTCTTGCCCATCCGGGGGAGAACATTTTGGGAGCTAGGCAAATACACCCAGGACAGGGCGCCAAACTATAGCTGGGCACACACTTACACACACACACACACACACACACATACACACACAAACACACTCTATATGGGAAAATTTGGAGAATTCAATTAACCTCGATCTGTGGACTGTGGGAGGAAACCGGAGAACCCGGGTAACCCATGCGGACACGGGGAGAACATGGAAACTCCACCAAGATGGGGATTCAAACCGGGAATCCCTAGTGCTGAGAGGTGAACGTGCTAACCACTAAACCATAATTAATTCTTATCAAATCTAGCCTACAAAAGGTATTGACTTTGTAGTTCTACGATTACATACTGTAGTCATTCTCTTGCTGGACTACAATAATAGCACCACAGAGCGGGTATTATTCCTATCCCAGCAGTGCCACTTGGGTGTATAAATGAAACTACAGCAGCACTGCTGCACTAATCCCCCTCACCGCATCAGTTTCACTGCAGAACTCACAATAAACAATACAGCATATTACTGTTCTGTGATGGTCCTGACCAATAGAGAACTAACAGGGGACTGATGAAAACAATAAGATACAGATGTACTTCACTCTGTCATTGTAAAACTACAAAGTGTGTCTATATGGTAAGATGAGAAACCAAACAATGGTAGAAGAAGGAGGTATACATTTGTTGCTTTGGCTACAAACAATTGATAAATTGCTTATATAGTGGCCACTGGATATTCAGCATGATACCAAAATACAAAGAGAGTCTGAGCATGACCTAGTGTGTGTGTGTGTGTGTGTATGTATGTATATATATATATATATATATATATATATATATATATATATATATATATATATACAGTGGGTTGCAAAAATATTCATACCCCTTGAACTTTGCCATATTTTGTCACATTACAACCACAAACAAAAATATATTTCACTGGAATTTAATGTGAAAGACCAACACAAAGTGGTATACAATTGTGAAGTGGAATGAAAGTTATACATGAATCAACAATTTTTTTACAAATAAAAAACTGAAAAGTGCGATGTGCAAAATTATTCAGCCCCCCTGAGTCAATACTTTGTGGAACCACCTTTTGCTGCAATTACA
>JAFMOD010000506.1:944726-985882 GCA_019802435.1 Corydoras maculifer
ATATATATATATATATATATATATATATATATAAACAAAGTATTACTTTGTGCACTGGCAGTCATGCTGGAAAAGAAAAGGCCGTTGTTGTATATATGTTTAACTTTAGTAGACATTATGTGTGACTGAAGTTATATATGTGATATGACTGACTGAATGAAAACGTATGTGGTTACAGTAGTCCTAATAATAATCCTATTAATACCTGTTGTAACAGCTTTGCTAGTCAGCAGCTCTTACAGATATGCAATGCTGTAATTAAGTAAAAGCTCATACAACACAGAAAAACAAATACATCATTTTAAATTTTCCATAACTGATCACAATGCAGGGATTTGTTAATCATTTTCTGTGGTTAGTAGCACGAGAACAGAATCTTGTGATTGAGATATTTAAATATTTAATTTTATTTTTTACAAGCTCCTGAAGTAACTCTGCATGAAGTTGCAGTTTACATGTCCAGTCTTGAAGTAAATTATCTTGGTGACTCATATTAAAGCTGAGAGAGTTACCTGATGGGTGGATTCAGGTGTGGTCAAGCAACTCCTTTACTGAACTGAGCTGGATTTACTCTCCCTAAGTGAAATTACACTGTGTTGCTGGGCAATGAAAATTGATAAGAGTGATTAATAGATTTATTATTATCCTCCACGTTTAACCCATCTGTGCAGAGAACCACACACACACACACACACACACACACACACACACTGAGTGAAGAGAGCAAATGTGCCAGGAGCATTGGGCAGAGTTGTACACAGCACCCGGAAAGCAATTGGGGTCAGATGCCTTGGCTACTTCAGCCCCGCCTGGTTCCTTAATCACAAGCCCTTGACTGCCCATGGAGGTAGAGGTAATTAGCGCACCTGCCAGAGGCTCCTAACGAATGTGTGCATTCTTTTCTAAGATGAAACATCTCGTTCAACGGGGGAATAGATTGTGTGGAGCATCAGAAATGCTGCTATATGGCTAAGCAAAATTTACACACAATTTAAACTTTAATACATTCTGTTAATTAAGTGTAAATTCCTGTCTCTGGATCCCATCGGTTCTCGCTTTGAAACATACTCTCCTAATTTCTGTAATGTTCTAAATCAGAGGTCACTAAAAGGCAGATTCTGGTCTGGGTCTGGATTCAGTTTATGTTTATATTGTTTAATTATGACTTTTCTTCTTGTCGTCGTATAGAGGTATATAGAATATGATGACCTGCAAGAGCAAGAGAGGAAAGAACTACAGAACAAAGTGGTTCAACTGGAGGCTCAAACCAGACAGTTTGAGTTAAAAACCAAGAACTATGCAGATCAGGGTAAGTAATTCGGTTTTCAATGTGACTTTTGTTTGTATTTTCTGTAATTTGATTTAAACTGCTGAATATCACCAGCGCGTAGATGGTGGTGTATATGACATTGACTGAGTGGGAGTTAACATTACATAACTGCTCAGACTAAAACCATAGCAGCCTTTTCATTCAGTCAGTTCTCTTCAGTGTTTTGCTCTCCCAAAATAACTAACCTTCATTTGAAAGAGCCAATACGTCTTTTGTGGCCTTTTCTGGAGCACATTGACCATCTATTATAGTGTTTTATATGTGTTTACAACAGTTGAGTGCATTGTTATTAAATCTATTTTGGAAAGCTGAGTCAGTTTGTTGGTGTGGGGACCTATTTATGTAGAAGTATTTGGTATTATGAGACTTTTTTTTCATGTATTGTGCCTTTTTTAGACTCCAAACCACTGTGTATCATTATATAATTTCTCTTACGTAGTAAATCTCTCTGGTTTAAAAAAATCCATAATCAATTGTCCAGTAATAATAATGACTCCTTTTTGACTTACCTTTTTTAGTATTGTATATTTTCAGTCACTGTAAATTGAAATATTAAAAAAACCTTTTACTGCCCATATTTCTTTCAACGCTTTCATAAAGTAAATATTTTTGTATATTTTCAGTCACTAAAAATACTAAAAAACTCGATATTCATTTTCTTTATTAATATCGAGACCGTTGTCATTTGTGTTGTACTCGAGCCCTCTTGTGGTTTGTTGATTTTATTGCAACTAATGGAACCAATTAATGGAAAAACTTTCAAAATCCTCCAGTTTCCTAGATGAAAAAAATCTTTCCAATCCATTTTTATTAAACATTGCCTATTAAAAAGTAATGATTATGCTAAAATATTTTATAAAACAATAATCACAGTAGGGATGGCACAGTGGCTTGCTGGTTAGCAGCACGCTCGCCTTTCAGTGCTGGGGATCCAGATTCGAATCCCAATCTGGGTGGAGTTTCCATGTTCTCACCGATTCCGTTTCCTCCATGTTGTCTGATTTTCTCCCACAGTCCACAAACATGGTTTCAAGGTAAATTGAATGCTCTAAATTATAGAGTAACATATAACACGTAGAGTCTGTTTGTGAGTGATTGTATGCTCAGTGATCGATCGGTGCCTGTCCTGGGTGTATCTGCCCAGTGTCTGAAACGTTTTCCCCTGGATGGGTATGGGGAACCCCCTTCCCAATCCTAATAGAAGATTAAGTGGTAGGTAATGACTATAATTATCGTCTTAATGACTATTAAGAATGTTTATGAATAAACTACTAACAGCTGAACTTATCTATAAATAAAGTCTTCACCTTGTTGGAGCTGTAATTTAACGCTATAGAGTAATGTTAATGACATATAATATTTTGAAGCACAAGAGATGCATCTTGTATATCATACCCATCACATATGTTTTGCTGTTGCAACCAGGTTTGTGACACATTGATGAATGTGGTTTATACACATAGTCCCTGCATGACCCTATGTCCTATTTTACTAAGGTTTCCACTTTTCACAAGGGGTAGTGTAGTCATCTTTACTCACTGAACATGGTCCTTTACATCAAGGTTTGCTAAATAAAAAGAATTGTGTGCTCTGTTGATTTTTGATGGCTAGTGGAAGATCAGTAGAAACATGGCCATGTCCACACCACCTGTGTTTATCTTGCATTCAGCAATTGCTGCTGGTTTTGACATCTGAAAATAGGCAGAGGATGCCCAGACCATTGGGTTGTTGTCAAGCTAAATGAAAAAGCAACAAGGTGCAACATTATAGAGGATAAGGAAAAAAGGGAAATCTGAAATGGTCATCAGATGAGGCCAAAAAGCTGGTGTTATTAAGAGTTTCAGTATTATTAATAATTTCATTAACAGAATGTATTATGGATTAATAGTTGTGTAGAGGTTACATAGGGAACAAGTAGGTCTTATCTCAGTTTCATGTTTTGTGAGATTTATTTAAGTTGAAATATGTCCTCTAAAGGAGGCAAAATTCAACCGCTCAGGAAGATGAGAAATTATTTACATTATAACTACAGAACATAATTTCCAAAAATATTTCAGTGTAGTGTACTGAATTAATTGATTTTTATGAGCTACTATGAACAATCATTTGTGTGTTAAACAGTTGGAAGATTAGAGGAGCGAGAAGCAGAACTGAAGAAAGAGTACAATGCTCTGCATCAGCGCCACACTGAGGTGAGTCAGTGAATGTTTGTGTTTAAGAGAGGTAGGTGGCTGCTTTATGATGAGGCTACATGACCCAAACTTTTAGAATTATTAAAATGCATTTTTCTCTTAATCTCTATCTATCTATCCATCCATCCATGCATCCATCCAGCCATCCATCCACCCACCCACGTTTTGATACGGTAGAGGGGGGTGGTTTTGGATTTTTAAATTCTGAGCACTTTTATTAAATGCTTAAACGCAGGGTCTTGCGCTACGGCGTACAGCATCACTGTATTGGAATCTCTTAATTATAACTTTTATTTGCAGTTATGCTTTAGTAAAGATTTAACACTTTAAGTTAATTACAGTTTTAACAGACAAACTGTTTATGAGACCAAGCTTTTGTTCACCATGTTGAATAAAACCAAGCATGAGAAATATACTGAGCCGAGTTTGCGTTTGTTCCCAAAGTACTCTTTTGCTGACTGGACTGGAGTTATTGAGTTTCTGTGGGATTAAAAGTGTTTACAAGCATATGAAGTGTTTATAAAGACTTAAATCCATCAATCCATCACTGGGCACACACACACACACACACACACACACACACACACACACACACACACACACACACGGACACGGGGAGAACATGAAAACTCCACTCAGATTGGGATTCGAACCGGGAATCCCCAGTGCTGAGAGGTGAACGTGCTTACCACTAAGCCACCGTGCCACCCTCATGACAATGATCATGTACAGTAATGCCCATCATGTATGTTCTAGAGTCCCTGCGATGTAGCTGCGCTATGTTTGAGGCTTCATAAGCCCTTTCCACACTCGTATAAACACTTCAGATGCTATTAAACACTTTAAACCTACAGAACATTAGTACCATATAGAGTGCAAAATGCCACAATTATAACGCTAGTCCAGCCAGCAAAAGTGAACTCTCTCTCGGCTCAGTGTGTTTCTCACGCTTGGTCAACATGCCGAGCAAGAGCTTGGTCTCATAAAAGTCTACATACATTTAGATGTATATACAGCATGTGTATGCTTCATTTGCTGAAGAGGAGGACCATGGTTTTAAGCATTTAATAAAAGTGTTGACAATAAAAAAAATCTGATGCTCCAGACCACCCACCACCCCTTATTGACTAATTCTCTGAAAACATTGTGCAAAGGTAATTTCACGTTAAAGTAAATTTGAAGTAAATAAATTAGAAATTACAATATTCGTTTCAGTTATTTATGATCCATGGTATTGACAATTCATGAAATAAATAGAAATTACTTTGCCTTTCATAGATGATCCATAGTTACATGGAACATTTGGAACGTACCAAGATGCAGCAGATGACAACGGGTGGGGAAGCCTCAGATACTGGCACTTTAGGCAGACACAGGTGAGTTTGTTAATTGACAAAAGTCTGAAGATGATTGCCTTATTTCTGTTAAACTGTCATTGTTTCTATTTCAGACCATTTTAGATATAATAAAACTTCTGAAATTAATTTAATTAAAAATTTCTGGAAATTGGCTCATGAATTATTTATGGCTGTATTCTAAGCTGAGTCACAGGGTGGTGCTGGAGCCTAGGCCAGGCAACATAGCGTGAAAGGAAGAACTGGTTGCCAGTTCTTTTCCTGTGAAACCCTACAAACAAACACATTCATGAATACTTACTTACCTGTAAAATATAGTTTTATCAGGTCATGCACTAGCATGAATTTATGCTGTTAGAGAATAATGGTGACTACCATACATAAATGGGGAGAACTTAACAGATCAAGTACTACAACAGATCCCCAGATCCATCCATCCATTATCTTCCGCTTTATCCTCTACTAGGGTCGTGGGGGATGAAACATGGAAACTCCACCCAGATTGGGATTCAAACCAGGAATCCCTATAACTGAGATGCAAACGTGCTAACCACTAAGACACCGTGCCACTCAGATCCTGACGAGACTAAATCGGGTTTAAATTTGTATTGAGATGTATTTCACAGTGATAAGGGATAATAGGATTACAATATAACAGGGAGTTTTTTTTTCTTGCCACTGTCGCTTCGGCTTGCTCTTTGTGGGTTTAAAGGCTTACAACACTGTTAAGCTGCTTTGTGACAATGTACTGTTGTAAAAAGCTCTCTATAAATAAATTACTTCAACTTAAACTTGAATTACAAATTACTTATTTTTTTAGCAAGGATTAAACTTTATTTAATTAATATATTTTATTAATATATATATATTTTTTATTGTCTGCAAATAATAATTTTCTTATGAAAATTGATTGATTGAAGAAGCAGTTTAGTGACAAAAAGTGGTTTAAACTCAAGTACAGTAGAAATGTTTTCAATGGCATTTTATTGTTGTTGTAGTGGGAAGCATGAACATTTTTCTACAAGCTGGCTGAGGCAGTGTGATGCTTTAGGCAATGTGATGTTGGAAAACATTGGCTTTTGCCATCCATCTGTACGTTACTTTGACATTTCACCTACCTAAGGATTGTTGCAGACCATGTTCATAGAAATGGTATCCAAACTGCTTGAGGTCCAGTGTGAGATATCCACAGTCAGTCATGATGTGGGGTGCAATGTCAGGGTACAGGTGTTGGTATACTCTGCTTTCTCAAATCCAAGGTCAAGTCTGCCAGAATGTTTTAGAGGACGTCATGATTCTTTCTGCTGAGGATCTGTATGGAGATGCAGATTTTATCTTCCTGTAGGACACGAAGAACCAAAATGTGGTTTGATGCCCATGCCATCACTGTGCTTGACTGGCCAGCCAAATTGCCAGACCTAAACCCCATTTGTTGTTGGGTCTGGTGCCCCTCATTTTCCTTCTGAGAATAGATTCTCAATGGGGTTTAGGTCCGGCAAATTGGCTGGCCAGTCAAGCACTGTGATGGCATGAGCATTAAACCACATTTTGGTGCTTCATGTCCTACAGGAAGATGAAATCTGTATCTCCATACAGATCCTCAGCAGAAAGAATCATGAAGTCCTCTAAAACATTCTGGTAGACTGTTTTTCGGTGAGGCGGCACGGTGGCTTAGTGGTTAGCACGTTCGCCTCTTAGCACTAGGGATTCCCGGTTCGAATCCCCATCTGGGTGGAGTTTCCATGTTCTCCCTGTGTCCGCGTGGGTTTCCTCCCACAGTACAAAAACATGGATCAAGTCAATTGAATTCTCCAAATTGCCCCATATAGTGTGTCTGTGTGCCCAGCGATGGATTGGCACCCTGTCCTGGGTCTATCTGCCCAGCGCCCGAAACGTTCTTTCCCGAACCCCACCGCGACCCTAATAGAGGATAAAGCGGAAGATAATGAATGAATGTTTTGAGGTGATCTTGGATTTAAGAAAGCAGAGTTTATCAACACCTGCACCGGATATTACCCCCCAAATCATGACTGACTGTGGATATCTCTCACTGGACCTCAAGCAGTTTGGATTCTGTTCCTCACCTCTACTGTTTAGTAGACGATTATTGTGACACACTCTAATTAATTTTTTTTTTTTTTTAAATTGGGGTCCTGTTTTTATGGTAAAGATAAACAAGTAAATACTTAAAATAATTGAAATTGTGGGCCCTGAATCTATAATTTATGAAAGTTTTGTACGGAAACTTTTGTATGGAATTATGGAAATTAATCAACTTTGCCATTATATTTGATTTTTTTTTTTAAGGGTCTGTACTTAGTGAAATGAGCACACAAGTCCAGGGCATAGCACACAGGGAGACATAGTTTTTTAAGGGGACTGGGAATTGAACCAGGAATATTCAGGTTCCCTGACATGCCCACGACTGCCCCTCCTCTGAACTGTAGAAATAAATAGCTCCATGCAGCTGATGAAGGCTTTTGTAAATAAAGAAGCAACAAATGCTACAACAGTGTTAAAGCACTTTGCACACTATAATGTCCATCTTATCTGCATTTTCTGGCCTAATAAGCAAGACATGCTTCAGATAACACATTCAGCTGACACAGGCACTGTTTTACTTCAGATATCAGAAGTAAACTTTAGCATCAACTTGCAATCACAAAATTTAATGTCTGAAATTTGAAATGGTTTCAGGAACCAGATTTTAGAAATGAACTCATAAAGGGCGATAAAGTAAATATGCACTGGCCACAGATCTGCACCATTTTGAGTCTTTGCATATGATGGCAGGAATACCTCTTGGTACCAAGCATGGACATGACTTTACATTTTCAGTGGCACAAACTTCCTATATGTTGTCATTTACAATCTGCCATTCTAGATCTAAACACGCTCAGAACTGTGGAGCTGATGGTGAACTTCGGGCAGAGAAAATCATCATGGACCCCTCTCACCCTGAACCCAATTTATTTCAGCTCATTCCCTCCGACAGATGACACAAAAAATACCAGACATACAAACAGTTTCTATCCTTGTGGTATTACATTCATTAATAGCTGATAAACACTCTGCACATAGACAAACATATTATTGCCTATGTTGCACTTTATTGATTTCCACTACAAAGCCTTCTACATCTTTAAAAAAACAGGCACACTGTACAGTAAATAGTAATTTGCAATGGTAATTACACAGTTGCCATCTATCCATAACCAAATTCATTGTGTGTATAACATGCTTGGCCAAATAAATCTGATTCTTATTCTGATAAACTACTGGAAATATTTTACATGTTCTTTTTTAATATAGTGTTGAACATATGTGAACATATAATAACTAAAATGTTTTGTGCCAGATTTTAAAAGCAACATTTTAAACACCATCCTCTATGGGGACATATTTTGTACATTTCTGCAAACATAAACAAGGCTTTTACATCCTTGTGTGATTTAGGCAGCAGACATTTACATTCAGTCATCTGGCAGACGCCTTAATCCAAAGTGACTTGAATGTGAGTACCAGTAGTAACAGAAAAACCAGCTGCACTGTATTATCAAACCTGATGATTATCCTCTCCTGTCTTTTATTTATTTATTTGTTATTATCATTTTTAAATCAGGTGTTTGTGAAAGAGATGCGTTTTAAATAGTTTTTTAAAAGATGCTAAGTGACTCCACCTTACAGACAGAGTTGGGAAGATGGTTCCACCATTTAGCAGGAAAACAGTTGGAGAACACAACGGAGTGAGAATTAGCACCATTATGAGATGAAATAACCAGGCAACATTCATCACTAGAGCGAAGTGAACGTGTTGAAGTGTATTTTGGAAATATAGAGTGAAGATAATCTGATAATATGCAGACGTCTGAAAGCGCACTTCAGTCCCTGTGTCAGCTGAATGTTATCTGAAGCATGTTTCGCTTTTTAGTCCCGAATATGCACATTTATATCTGAGAACATTTAGCAGTCTTTAAGCAGAAGCCATGTCTCCTCAGAGTTAAACTTAATTTGGCCGAGTAAAGAATCAGAAGGATTCACCGTTACAATTAAAAGTGCTCTCTATGCTGGCTGCTGTTTAAATCCTCTAGACCTCTCTAGTCATGCATTCTGTTTCCATTGTTTCTCTCTCTTCTCTATTCATCGTGAGCCAATAGAGAGAAAAGAGGATGCATATGGAATGAGACCTCAGACTGATGCCGCCTCAGAGAGAGCGAGAAAGAGAGAGAGATGCCTCTGCGTTGCTTAGCACTGAGTTGGTGTCATGAAGCAGCACTGCAGGAGACAGTAGTGGGACATACATAGGCAGTGTCAGAAAAGGAGGGAGGAGAAAACCCAGCGGAATCAGCAGACCGTGGGAGCAGCTGCTGCTAAGCCGGTTTACGCTCTGCGAGTGCGTCTATGTGCGACGATCCGGGTGATGTCACAGCACTCGATAGACTGCCGAGTCACACAAGCTTGTACATCGCTATAAGGATGGCTGTTTGTTGTCGTGGCTGACAATACTGATGGGATTGTTTTGGCACCTCTGGGAGCACTGGGTGATTTGGAACGTGCGGCTGCTAACATGAGCCCCGGCTGCATGCTGCTGTTTGTGTTTGGATTTGTGGGGGGAGCAGTGGTCATCAACTCTGCCGTGCTGGTCTCACTATCTGTACTGCTGCTGGTCCATTACTCCGTTTCGAACGGCCTGCCCGCCATCACTCACTCTATCCCCAGCATCAGCAGGTATGCCGAGAGGGTGGAAGCATGGAAGTTTTATTTTTAGCTTCTTTTAAATGGGTTGTATCTTTTTATTTCTATGCTTTTCCTTTTATATTAACTGTATTTATATTATCATATTAGCCAGTTCTCTCAGGTATTGAGCAATATCACTGTAGTTGCGCAGATAATTTAAAGCTCCTTTTTAGGGAATCTTTACTAATAATTATTAAGAACCCAGTCATTCACTGCAGGACTATAGAGTGGTGTAGCCTTATACGGGAACTTCCAGTTTATTACTATTTGCTGATTTCAGTGATTGATTGATTTCATTTGTTTTGAAATGCACCACTTTTATTACACATTTAGCTTGATCTGCCATTGTGGGTTTTTCTCTTTGATGCTGTACTCGCATTCAGATTAATCACTTCTCATAATCCATGTGTGCGAATGGGACCAGTGGATTAGTTCTGTGGCCTTCATTGTGGTTACTTAAAACAGGCTTCGTTTTGGTAATGGAAATACAATAGTGATGGTGAGTTTAGGTGTAATTAATTAAATGTGTGCCTTGTGCAAAAGAATGGACTACTTTGGATTTAACATGTTTCATTAGTAAATAACTGTATTTCAGCAGCTGTTCAATACGAGTCAGACTTTGGTAAAGTTAACATCTGATTACTCTGCTTACCTTTTCTCATGCTGATCGCATATCAGGTTTAGCCTTTTATTTTGTACTCAATGTGTTTTTGTGGTTTTAGGGCATGTAGCATAGGCTATTGTAATAACTGGGTGGATAGGTGGATATTTTTAGAAGTACAACTAAACCGTTTATGCATATTTAATTTTAGTTAGGAGTAGACTGTAACCAGAATTGGCTGGAAACTGTTGTTATTGATGAAAACATTAGACTGTATTAGTTTTAAAGCTTACAAGTGTAAATAGTCTGTTTACTTTCACCAGTCATAGATTATTTTTTTAGGTACAGCCTACTCTTGTTTAATTCTAATTTTTATTTATTTCATTTGGTTTCTCAGCCCCTTGCACCGGTGTGAGTTAAAGCCACTTTACAAGTTTGTATACTGTGCATGGACATCACTATTGTTTCGCAGTGAGCCGGTATCTTTAGTTTCAATGAGGTGGAATGCTGATGCTACTGAAATTGTACACATTTGTATGGCTCGGACTTTCAATGGACAATGCATTTCATTTGGAGGACATTTCACCTTGATGCCATTTAACACCCTTAAAAACTTTTGATAAAGTTTTGATTACATATAAGAAATTAAATCCACTATGTCCAATTAATTAATATGTCCAACGTCAGAAATAATTTTTATTGATATAGGACAAATATAAAAGTTTATGATAATTGTTATCATATGGTACATGTACATGTAAAAATTCTAAATTCTAATTTTTAAAAGTATTACTAGTGCCCACAAAACTTAGTTCTGTGGTATATTCTAATGATTCCCTGTTATTTGTTTACATTTACATTAAATTTAGTCATATAGCAGAAGCTTTTATCCAAAAGCGACTTTCAAATGAGAGAACAACACAAGTCTATAGTTACGGAAAAACAAATACAGTAGTATTACTGTAGTATTATTAAAGTTCTAATCTTCCTGATGTTGTAAAGAAGGAATCTGCTGGAACATTTTAGTGACCCGATCAGATGGGGACTGTCTCATGCACAGTTTTGGTAGCTAGAGGTTGTGATGGTTAGGGTGGTGGTAGGGGGTTGGGCTATCAAACCACTGAACTTACCAATGTGGCTCCTCGAGCAAGACCCTTAACCCTCATTTCTCCAGGGTTCTTATCAACCCTGTGTCCTGAACCTAACCGAGTTGAAATATTTGTAGATCACTTTGATTATAAAAGCGTTATTTTTATGTATTTTGCTGAATGATTACGTTTGCACGACTAAATAAAGCTTAATTTACTATGTTGACCAACAAAAAATCAAAAGGAAAACTGTGCAAATATCTATCTTTCCCTTATCTTCCACTTTATTCTGTACTGGGGGGGGTTCCCCATGCCCATTCAGGGGAGAACGTTTCGGGTGCTGGGTAGATACATCCAGGACAGGGCACCAATATATCGCTGGGCACACACTCACTCACACAAACACACTCTATATGGGGCAATTTGGAGAATTCAGTTGACCTTGATCCGTGTTTTTGGACTGTGGGAGGAAACCGGAGACCCCGGATGAAACCCACGTGGACATGGGGAGAACATGGAAACTCCACCCAGATTGGGATTCTTACCACTAAGCACCTGTGCAAATATATAAAATTTAAATAATTTTAGCTTGAGTCAATCTACCAATTTCATTTATTTAGACTATTTTATATTATTTATAGATTTATCAGTGTTTATTTTATATTTAGCTGTTCTCTCAAAGCAGCTTTACAATTTTCCAAGCCAAAAGCCAAATGGAAACAAACGTGAAAAATAAAAAATTCTTTGGTATTTGTTTGGTTTTCTAGAAAGCTGTTTTGTGAGGAAGAATGTTTGGTAGGAAACAAATCCTTCTTAAACTGCCATTTTAACAGGCTTAAAACAATAATAATGTACAAATCATATACACTTACTGGGCACTTGGGTAGGTACGAATTGGGTAGGTACCGGTTTGAATACTTGTTAACACAAATAGCTAATCAGCCAATCACATGGCTGCATTTCAATGCATTTAGGCATGTAGATGTGGTCAGGACAATTTTCTTGTGATGCTGATGCATCTGTAATTACTGTACTTTAGCAGATAACAGAAATGCCTTAATTTATTAGTCAACTGTCCTTTGTCTCTGTGGTGACAGGAAGGAGCGACCTGTGTCTCTAGGGATTTTCCAGCTGCAAGGAGATGTCCGGAGTCCCGATTCACAGAGAGATCATGCTGAAACTTCAGGGACGGACACATGGAGTTACAATGATTTAAGTCACCCTCGTTCCAACACCAGCCTTAAGGTGAACACAATGTATTTTGGTTTTTGTCATAGAGAATCTTTCGCATTATGGACATTGGAAGGATCATCAAAAACAGGAGACATTGCGTATTGCAAAAGGGTTCCAGAGGACACACTGTGGTGATGTAGTGCATGTAGCAGTCTGCCAACAAAGAGGAAGTCTTTTCTAAGTTAAGAACTAAGCTGGTTATGTCCTGCATACTTAAACGGCATTAGTGAATAGACATGGGCTGGCATTGAGTATTTTTATTTATATGGTTCTGGAGCCTTCTGACTTTAGTGAAAAAAATAGTGACAGCAGTTAAAATATTTGTCATCAACCTCTAAATCTTTCTATTCCCATGTTTGTATGCTTAGATTAAAACAATTGTAAACACAGAACTATCTTGTGTTGTGGTGCTCTGCTTAGCATTCTTAACAGGAAAGGGTTGATATTAGTGCAGGGTGGACAATGTTCTTTCCCTGTTTCTGCCTGGGTTTCTTATTGGAATTGCTTCATTATTTCTCTGTTTCTCTGTATTTAATCCTTTGAGCTCGATCGAATCTTATTTGATTTAGATGGATTTAAAATGTAAATTGTCACAATGTTTTTAATGTAATCCTTTTTTTTGGAAGGATATTTTTCTCATTTAAAAAAAATGCAGTCCTGGAAAACAGAAACTAAATATGTTTCTGGGGTGGCACGGTGAGTTGGTGGTTAGCACGATCGCCCCGCTCAACACTGGGTATTCAGGTTCAAATCCCAATCTGGATGGTGTTACCATTTTCTTCCCATGTCCATGTGGATTTTCTCCGGGTTATCTGGTTTCCTTCCATAGTCCAAAGACATGGATTCAAAGTAAATTGAATGCTCCAAATTGCCCCATATAGTGTGTGTTTAAGTGTATGTCTGTTTGAGTGAATGTACCCAGTGATAGATTGGCACCTTGTCCTGGGTGTGTCTGCCCAGCACGTGAAACGTTCTCCCCTTGATGGGTATTGGGAAGGATTAAGCACAAATGAATTAATATATTTCTCCATCAGGATATAAGAAAATCGAATCCTTAAACAAGTTTAAATGTTATTCATATTTTTAGCATAGCTTATCATTTTTGCAGTGATTAGAGTGTTGGGTTATCAATCAGTAGGTTGTAAGTTCAAAATCCCAGGTCCACTGAAGTTAACACTGTGGGTCCTTGAGCAAGACCCTTAACTGTGATTGCTGCAAGGGTGCTGTAAACCCTTATTGCTGCAGGGGTACTATGTCAAGCCTGTGTTCTCACCCCAACCCCAAGTTGGGATATTTGTAAGTTGCTTTGAACAAAAGAATCTGCTAAATGACGAAAAAAAAATGAGAAAGTAACTGCAATAGTGTTATCCAACCTGTCCATTTTTGTGTTGAGGTAAACACCCAGGTGTCCAACATGTTGGGAGAGGGCGACTGTGCCTATAGAAATTCACCATCAGCTCCTTTGTTTTCCCATTGTTGATCTGGAGACGGTTACATATTGTGTACATCTTTACATATACATGCATCTTCTTTCAGCATTTTTAACCTTTATTATTCAGTGTTCGCTTCAGCAATGAACTTGCATTTTAGACTTTGGCCCAGTTTTTACAACAATCCCCTTTCCTAAAACAACCCTCATCCTCAGTGCCACAGACTATAGGGACAATGTAGAGCAGCCGATTCCATGGTTTTGGATGGTGGGTGGAAACCTGAGAACGCAATGGAAACCCACGCTGACACAGCAAAAACATGGAAACTTCACCCAGATTGGGATTCGAACCGGGAATCCCACCACTGAGAGGCGAACATGCCCAACACTAAGCCACCGTGCCGCCCTAAAATACATATACAATACATACAATAATATATAAAATACATATACTCATAGAATTTTCTGACTATATAGGACTGCATGACATCATGTGGACTTTAAAAAACACACCTATCTACCAACGCCTAGTGAAATTACTTGTTTTAAGAAACAGGAGGGGGCCACAGTTTAAACACTATACATATTTTTAGCATAGTTTGACATAGTTTGCAGTGGGCCATAAAAGTATAAAGCTGCCAATATTGTAATATTCCTGTAATGTCCATGTTTGGCTGTATTTGTTTATTTTAGGCCAGGAGAAACTGTAAAATGTGATTGTTACAAGTCTTGAGACAAAACTGACATTTATGATGTTGTACACACTAAGGTTGTTGATTGGAGCCTTCATGGCGATTTGATATTCAAGCCAACGATTCAATTTTCACAATTTTTTTTATCACAAAATTCCTTGTGATACAATTCGATTGTAAACACAATCCAATGCTCAATGAGTTTTACATTACATCTATGAACTACTGACTTGTGGTTTTCCCATTTGTAAGTCGCTTTGGATAAAAGCGTCTGCTAAATGACTAAATGTAAATGTATTAAGTTTTTGATAAATTAACCATAAATCGTTTGCCTTTTATTGAGATACAGAAACAGGTTTTTATTTACACTATAGCATTTGTGATCATTCATTCATTCATTCACAAACACACACTATGGGGCAATTTAGAGCATTCATTTTACCTTGAATCCATATTTTTGGACTGTGGGAGGAATCCAGAGAACCTGGAAGTAACCCATGCAGACACAGAGAACATGGAAACTCCACCCAGATTGGGATTCAAACCTTGAATCCCCAGCGCTGAGAGGCGAACGTGCTAACCACTAAGCTGCCGTGTCGCCCGCAGTTATAATAACTGCACTGTAAAGAGTCAAAGTGTAATGAGATAAAAATGTAATAAGAAGTTAAAAAAGTAAGTATGTAGTAATACTATTCACTATAAAATTAAGGCAACAAAACAAATAACGTCCTCTTCAGTCTTATAATAAATGTGTATGTTTATTAAAGAATATATTTAATATAATAATTCTGAAAATATATTAAAAAGAACAAGTAGGTATGAATAATATCATAACATAATGTTTTATACATTATCCATATCGGGAGATGATTGTGGTATGAATTAGTGTAACACTGATGTTTGGGTCTTGTGTGTTCTTGCGTCTCTGCAGTGTTGTTCTCCTGATGCATGCTGTCTCATAGTCAGCTGTGCACCACTTAAACACCCAATGACTACCATTTTCAGTGGTAGCGTTCTCGCTTTAAGGAAGAGGTGGCTTTTTTTTATTATTTTTTTATTTTTTATTTTAACGTAGCACCAGTGTTTGGAAAAGTGGAATCTGGGGAAGCTTTATATCATTATTGTTACATTTAATGTTGCTGTTGCCTTACTGACATGTTTAAAGAAAATATATTTATGAAAATACAGAACAAATCACATCCCGTATTGGTTCGATACTGGAGGCAACATTTAAATATCAAATAAAGGACGATATATTTATCCTACCTTGTCTTGAAAGGCCAAAGTACTGAAGAGATCAAATTTCCCTTATTGCAAGCAAAGCTAGAAGAGAAAGTGCTTACTGCAACAGAGTTGACTTCTATTGATTGGTAAGGTGATGAAAGAGGGCTTTAATAGAGTGATTGCTCATTACATTTTTACTGAGCTGATGAGAATCACTTGTGCACAGGGTTCTCACCCTGTCCTCTGTACCCTCTGGACAAAGGTTAAAGGTAGCTATTATAGTGATGTTACACAAAAAACAAACACATTCAAACCTTCAATTCAGCATATACATTTTATCCATCCATCCATCGATTCATTCAATATCTTCCGCTTTATCTTCTACTAGGGTCACAGGGGTTTCCCCATGCCTAACCTATCCAGGACAGGGTGCCAATCTATCGCTGGGCACATGTACTCAGACAGATACACACACTCTATATGGGGCAATTTGAAGAATTCAATTGACCTTGACCCATGTTTTTGGACTGTGGGAGGAAACATGAGAACCCGGAGGAAACCTACGCGGACACGGGGAGAACATGGAAACTCCACCCAGATTAGGATTCAAACCGGAAATCCCTAGTGCTGAGAGGCGAATGTGCTAAAACTAAATTCGTATTTAAATAGGTGTTTTAAAAAACAATTAGGAATAAATTATCAATAACAAATGAGAAGGTTTCTCAAATAGAAAAATATCAGATTTAGTGAAAGTTTATTGGATATTGTAACCTTTATCACACCCAAATACACTTACAATATCCAAACAAATAAAATAACAAATTAAAACAGATTTTTTTCATTTCTGTTTTTTTATTCAGATTAATAAATCCAGTAGTGACTATGTGAGACAGGAGCAGTTGGAAGAACCAAAGGCTTACAAAGAACTGTACTAAAACCTGTACTAACACTTCAAAATTATATTTTAAAGAAAAGACCAGAGTTGAACCTGAAGGGGCACCTCAGTTTGTCTAAGAAAACTAATGCTAAACCAATGCTTGTTTCAAAAACAATATTAGCTCACACTTAAATGCTAAACTAATCAATTTTCTTTGACTATAGGTCATCTATAATAAATAACCTGACGTATTTGGAACTCTAGCATGATTTTGCAAGCGTCTAAACATCTATAGAGCCCTACAGTTGAAGATTGAAGGAAAGTCTCACTACAATACAAAACTGTGAAGTGTTTCTCATTCAGTGAGAGAAGAGGCTTTAAATTGTTATCAGTACAAAAAAGCTGGTTTCTGCTTTATGACTTACTACTACAAACCTTTTTTTAATTTTTCAGCAGTGGCTACAAGGTTCAGGCAATACAGAATAGTGTTTCTCTTTTGTTTAGATTTTCAGCAGATGCCCAATGAAAACACAAAGTCTGTTCTTTGTGCTCAATGACTCGACATTTCTCTCAGTTTTACTAGCTACAATGCTGCTTCTTCACATGGCAACCTGTGTGTTTCCCAGACATGATGGATATGGAAAAAGAAAAGTAGGGCACATCGAAATATTAGTATAACATGGAGCTTTTCTCAGGTTTATTGGCATTAAGCACTGGCATGCTTGAAATGGTGGGAAAGTGCTGCCATAGCAACAAGACATGATGTGTTGAGCATACTGTAAACGTGTGGCAACCTCCAGTCAGGAATCCTTTGTATGAGTAATACTATCAAGATACAGACTGCGAGCAAAGAGAGTTACTTGGAGTGGATTTAAATATGTGAGTGTATAATAACGGCACATATACAACTGAAATTTTAGCGTGAATATATTAATACACAGATTTTTATTTGAATGGCTTTGCATGATGAAGTGTTACTGTTGAGAATTTAAAAAGTAAAGCATAGGTAGAGCTATAAGTTTTTATATTTTAGTTTATTTTTTTTTAGGCTTCAATTCATGTAGCTCAGTGGTTCTTTAACTGTGGTACAAAGCACAATTTGGTACCCCAGATAATGGTATGGATTCACACTACACTATGTTTCTTGATGTTTAATGAACTGCGTTCTGTAATTTAGCAACTAGATGGCGGTATTTGATTCTTATAGAAACCGGATACAGTATATGATTAGCGTTCTCGTTAAAAAACGGACTAGATTATGTCGCAAAAGTCCAGTTTATTAGCATTTTTGTTTTCAATAAATAAATAAGCAATGACGTTCGAGGTTGTGTTTTCATTCCTTCATCATCTTCTGCTTAATCCTCTACTTTGATTGTGGTGGGGGGGCAGGGTGCCAATCTATCGCTGGGCACACACTCACCATCTATTGACAATATTACTGAACACAGTTTCTAAAAAATATTGAGGAAATAATGTATTGTATGTCATGCATTGAAATGAATGTGAAGCTCTCAGAAATGTGCATTAATGAGTCACCATTAGCAACTGTGATGTTTTCCTGAAGTTTACTGTTTACAAGTCAAATACCTAATAAATGTTTTAATACTTCCAGAAAGCTTACAGCCAGTAAAAGTCTTTGAATGTATGAATTACTTTGTGCATGATCTTG
This sequence comes from Corydoras maculifer, assembly GCA_019802435.1. NCBI lineage: Eukaryota > Metazoa > Chordata > Actinopteri > Siluriformes > Callichthyidae > Corydoras > Corydoras maculifer. Next base: position 963,154 of record JAFMOD010000506.1, read on the forward strand.
GTATTCGTTTGTTGGTTCACATTTACATCTCTTTTACTGGGCAGCTGGAAAAGAAGGATTCCCTTAGGAGAGGGCAGGGTAAGAGTAGAGCATCTGTTACTTTGGATTGTACTTGGATTGTGAATAGCAAGGTAGCCGTCAATCCTTCTAAAAAGCTAATTATTAGTCTAATGTTCTTTAAGTTTTTAACTCTCTCTAAAATATGTTCCCGCTTTATAGAATGCTACAATTGGCATTGTATTTAACTACAAAGCTAAAGTTGGTAGTTGCTAGCTGTTTGACTTTAACAAATCATCTAATTGAGGATGGATGGTTTGTGTGTGCTTCTTTAATCCATAACTAACACTTTTGCTGGTATAGTCCGTGCATCTCAAAGTTTGCCATGTTGTTCATCATGTGCATTGGTGCTCATTTTAACTAAGTGCAGAGTGAACATTCTTTTTAATTTAATTTATTTATTTGATTTTTTTTTTACTTCCTGTCAGCCCGAAACAACTTTTCAAAATACCCCTGACCTCTCTCAATAATATAACATTTCTAAAAATGTTAGGAAAAGCCATTAAAGAAGTAATCAAACCTGAATCACAGTCATATTCTATACCTTCAATTTCAAGTAGTTTATTTATAGAGCGCTTTTTACAACAGTACATTGTCACAAAGCAGCTTCACAGTGTTATAAACTTGAAACCCCCAAAGAGTAAGCTGAAGGGACAGTGGCAAGAAAAAAAATCCCTGTTATGTTGTTATTTTAAGTAAGAAACCTTGGGAGAACCAAGGCTCAGTGGGGGACTCGTCTTCCTTGAGTGGCCAGGCAGCATCAACAGTGTAGGACAGAAAACAGTACAGGTTATGTGGTGATCGGGTGTCCGTATTTAACAATAGAAAAATTATATGAGTCCATTGAGGGCGTCCCACATGCACGACTGCCAGTCCAATATAAATCCAGGCTATATTCAGTAACCCCCCCCATGCAAACTTTATCTGTATCTGCATCATCCGTGTCTACATTGCTGACTCATCACTATTCACAACTACTCACTGACTATTTACGTTATTGGATAAATAAGTACACAATTGTTAAACAAACTGCTTAATGAGTATATGTTATAACAGTTCAGACTTCCTCATGCAATACATTCTAATCAAAGCAACACGTCATTAATACATGCCTCAAACTTTAGATACTAAATGTAATACACATTATTAAGCAAGTAACTGTTTTGAATTGACTATGCTGTGAATCTACAGCCATTTTTCCATTTCTTTGATATTATGTTTTCTTTAATAGCAGGACACATGATTACGTTTTGGTATTTTTTATGGAGGCACAGTGGTACAGCGGTTTGTGCTTCCACTCATAGCTAGAAGGTCTCGGGTTTGATTCTTGGTTGGGGTGAACACAGGTGCTTTCTGTGTAGAGTGTGTTTTCTCCACCTTACTATAATTTTCCAAAGACATGCTGATTACTGTCAGGAAAGTGGCCTATGGTAGTGGCTGTCACTGTGATAAACTCCTAAATAAACTCAACCATACCTGTTAAGTTTTGTGATCGCTTTTATACTTGATAATAGTTTCGATTTCTGTGTTTAACTTGGGTAGGTAGGTAACTTTTTTTTTTTTTTTTACATTTTAAAAACATTTTTAATATATTTTTAAGAAATTGTTATTTTAGTTCTTGCTGTTTGCTGCTTTTTGAGTTGGTGTAATGTTTGTTCATTATTTATTCATTATCTTCCGCTTAATCCTCTACTAGGGTAATGGGGGAGTTCCCCATACCGATCCAGGGGAGAACATTTTGTTAAATCTTTTGCTGGTCACACTCACACACACGCACATACACAGTATATAGCGCAATTTAATTTGTACCTTGAATCCATGTTTTTGGACTGTGCAAAGAAACCAAAGAACCCTGAGGAACCCACCCTAGTGTAAAATTATTTAACACAAATGTATTTAACTTATTGATGACTCTAATTACAGTATTAGATTTCTTAAATATGCCCAATGATAGATTGGTGACCTGTCCAGGATGTATCTGCTCAACGCCTAAAACGTTCTCTCCTGCATGGGCATGGGGAACCCCTCTAGTAGAGGATTAAGCAGAAGATAATGAATGAATGGATTCTAAAATATTTTGTGTTAACATGTTTGTTGATTTTATCGAAAAACCAAATGTAGAAAGTGATTTTATAGCATGCGCATGATTATGTTATGTCATGATTAACCGCATGCCTGAAAACGGTTTTTTTTGTTTACATGGTTGGTGCTTATAAATTTCTTATGGAATATGGGTTTTTGTTTTAGGATGAACTTTCAGATGTTAATCGAGGAAGCTCTAAATCAGCAGTGCCAGTGGACACCGCAACCTCAGATGCTACCTTGGCTTTAGGAGTCATGTCTCAGTCTGAAGAAGTAGAGGGCATGAACAAGAACCTTAAATCCAGCAGTAAGAAACCAAATGGAAATAAGAACATTCAAGTACAGGAGGCTGTAACAACAGAGGCTTCTCCAAAAGGTGAGAGTAAAAACATTCATTTACTGATTCAAAAATAGGGGAGTTGTAGCTCAGTGGTTAGGGTGTTGGGCTATCAATGCGAAGGTTGAGGGTTTAAATCCCATGTGCACCAAAGTTACCAATGGGGGTTGTTGAGGAAGGCCCTTAACCTTTATTGCTTAGGGATGCTGCATCAACCCTGTGTTCTGATCCCAACCAAGTTGGTATATTTGTAAGTCACATAAATGTAAATGTAATGTAAAAACAGGCCATAACCAAACTCTAGATTTTATTACATAAAAATATTCTTTACTAATTTGCCAATAGAAAAATGTCTGTTTAACTCCAGTCTGATAACTTTGGGATTATTTAATATAATATTTATTTGATAATATTCCATCCAGCGGCACGGTGGCTTAGTGGTTAGCACGTTCACCACTCAGCGCTAGGGATTCCCGGTTCGAATCCCCATCTGGGCCGAGTTTCCATGTTCTCCCCGTGTCTGTGTGGGTTTCCTCCGGGTTCTCCGTTTTCCTCCCACAGTCCAAAAACATGGATCAAGTCAATTGAGATCTCCAAATTGCCCCATGTAGAGTGTGTTTGTGTGAGTGAGTATGTGCCCAGCGATGGATTGGCGCCCTGTCCTGGGTGTATCTGCCCAGCGCCCGAGACGTTCTCCCCTGGATGGGCATGGGGAACCCCACCGCGACCCTAATAGAGGATAAAGCGGGAGATAATGAATGAATGAATAAATTAGTGTTTACTAAATTTACCTAAATCTTACCTAAAAACATACCTACATTTTTTTTACATATAAAAAATATAACCAATTTGTTCCTGACTGCTGATATGCTTCTAAAAGGCTGCATCAAACTTTGGTTGCTGTGCACAAATTTGACAAGTCAATTAGACAAAGGGCTTTTTCACCGTGATCCACAAAGTGCCAAAAGCAACGCAGGATTTCACTTTAGTCCAGAAAAACTTGCCATTCCATAGATTTATTTAGACTGTGTGTCTGTTGTGTTGGCTGTGCAGAAAAAAATCTTTATTTTCTATTGTAATTATATTCATTTTACTTTATTAAAGCAGCGATGAGCAAACACTCAAAAGTGCCATATGTAATTTGTTTTGATAAATTGATTTATAAGAATATCATCCTCCCAAATACATGGTAGTTAGAGGTTAGCACATACACCTCTCAGTGCTGGGGATGCAGGTTCGAATCCCAAACTGGTTGGAGTTAGCATGTTCTTCCCATGTGGGTTTTCTCTGGATTCTCTGGTTTCCTCCCACAGTCCAAAAACATGGATTCAATAAATTGAATGCTCTAAATTGCCCCATATTGTGTGTGTGTGTGTATATGTGTGTGCGTGCGTGCGTGCGTGCGTGCGTGCGTGCGTGCGTGCGTGCGTGCGCGTGTGTGTGTGTGTGTGTGTGTGTGCGCGCGCGCAGTGATAGATTTTATTGTTTTTTTTTTTTTTTTTATAAAGGGTTACATGACATTGCTCTCTGCCTGCATCTAACTGCACTCATTCCATCTCACTGTATAGTTTTTCAATCCAGTTTTTATAGCCACTTCATTTTTTATTTGCTCTGTCTTATGGTTGCTGTATGTTTTGGTTAGGAATAAAATTCTTTGGATGATTCATGAATATGTTTCACATTTCAAATTGGTTTTACTGTGTAGCATTGAAACAGTGGATGGTTACAAAGCACTGGGCTCCAGTTCCAGCACTCGCATATGTTTACTTAAAGTTTACACTTACACATAATGCATTACAGTCCAGCATTACAATTCAAATTTCGATGTATGTATTTTTATAGATGACGGTGAAAAGACTGAACGTTCTGAGGTGCAGGCAATTATTGAGTCGACCCCTGAACTTGACATGGATCTAAGTGGCTGCAAAGGCTCCAGGTATGTCCTCAATGATCCGCTCATGTAACACACAGCGCTGTTGAATGAACTGAACACGTGTGTTTTAAACTAAATTGATGTAAAGTAGTTTTGCTGCAACATGTTTTTGTGTGCGTGCGTGCGTGTGTGTGTGCGTGCGTGTGTGTGTGTGCACGCGTGTTTGTCCGTTTCCGTGTGTGTGTGTGTGTGTGTGTGTCTGTCTGTCTGTCTGTCTGTTTCTGTGTGTCCGTCTCCCTGTGTGTGTGTGGGTGTGTGTGTGTGTGTGCTTGTGTTTGTGCGCATTCATGTCTGTCTGGGTGCATGTGTGTTTTATTTATTTCCTCAGCACTCCTTCTAAGGGTACAGAGAACCAAGCGTTGGACCGGAACACTGATTCTCTGTTTGAGGAACTCTCCTCAGCAGGCACAGATCTTATTGGTGACATGGATGAGGGCGCAGACCTACTGGGTAAATAAATCAGCTGTTTTATTTTTGGGTCCACATGATTTGTACTCTTGCTACCCAAACACTGCACTCACTGAGTAGAACACTTTTAGTAGTTCTTGATCACTTAAAGTGTACTTAAGTGAACCAGAACAAACTTAACAAGTAATTGTTAAACTCCCAAGAAGATAAATGCAGATAAATAAATAATTAAAGTCTAGGGTTTCCATAATATATTGCAGTTGCCCTGTGTTATTAGATCAGATTTAAAACATGAGCAGCCCCAAAAAGCAGCAGCATGAGCAGCAAAGTTCACATGAGCAGCCCCAAAAATCGAAAATGTGTGCTAATTTATTGTAGGTATGGGTCGAGAAGTCGAACATCTCATTCAGGAGAATGCCCAGCTCCTTGAAACAAAGTAAGATAAAATCACCTCAACTAAAGCCTAGTATAATGTTTGTTGTACCGCCATCTGCTGTGTAGTCCTGGTACAACATGTCTTTATGTCTTTCTGCAGAAATTCTCTTAATGCAGTGAGAAATGACCTAATCAGTCGTGTGGATGAGCTGACCTGTGAGAAGGATGTGTTACAAGGAGAGATGCAATTCCTCAGACAGACCAAAGAAAAACTGGAGGAAAAAAACAAAGAACTGGAAGAGGAAATTAAAAAGTAAATCACCAGTAAATTAAGTGCATCAGAATTCAGTGTACCATTGTTTTTTATTCATTTATTATCTGCTGCTTAATTTTTTACTAGTGTTGCGAGGGGGCAGGGGGGTTCCCATGCTCATCCAGGGGACAATGTTTCAGGCGCTGGGCAGATACACCCAGGACAGGGTGCCAATCTATCGCTGGGCATACAGACACACACAATTTAGAGGATTCGATTTAACATGTTTTTGAACTGTGGGAGGAAATCGGAGAACCTGGAAAAAACCCACATGGACACGGGCAGAACATGGAAACTCCATCCATATTTGGATTCAAACCGGGTTCCCAGCGCTGAGTGGCCAACGTGCTAAACACTGAGCCAGTGTGCTGCCCTACCAATGTTTTACTTATTTTTCCTTTTTAATTACATTGTTGTTATTTTTGTCTGGCAAATAAGTGTCAGCAATAATAGTATTTCTGCCTCAGTGTGATTATTCCATGAAGAGTTTTTTTTTCTATTGTTATTATTTCTTTTAATAGAGTTCGTTTAGAGTTAGAAGTGGCCAAACGGAAAACAAAGGATGAAGATGATGTAAGTGTATTGTTTGAAGGTATATAGCCTATTGAGTACCTCTGTTTATTGGTTTGAGTCACTTACAATTAGAGGCTTCTTCTTGTTTTCATGAAAGAGTGACGTTCCTACAGCTCAGCGGAAGCGATTTACACGGGTAGAAATGGCCCGAGTTCTGATGGAAAGGAACCAATATAAGGAGAGATTGATGGAGCTGCAGGAAGCAGTCAGGTGGACAGAAATGATCCGGTAGGTAATCATCAAGAACTTCATTTCAAGTTCAAGTCATTTATTTATAGTCTAATAGAAATCCAGGTTCCATCCAGTAATCGTCGTAGTGCTCCATCAGAACCATGGATGACGAGCTGACAGCACCTTGAGGAAATTGGCGACACCTTAAAAGAAACAGACAAGAAAAGCAGTTAGAGCTGAAAAAGCAAAGCATTTAAGTAATAACCAGAGTTTTATTTTTAAAGCTGGTCTTCTAAAGCGATGTCTAACCAGATTTTTAAAAGACCTTAATAATGGCCAGTTCGCCATGAATTATAATTAATGTCTAAATTAGAATTTAAAGAAATTAGCCCCATACTTTCAAACATTTAGACCAGGTGTGCACACTTTTCTGACCTGTGATCTTCTTTTTCCAGGTCATCGTGATCTACCAAGATTCTTCTTTTTTTTAAGTTTTAATGTTGAAACCTGTTTACACACATCATGTTTATATTGTGGAATCAATAGATTACAGGTTGCCATTTTAACAGTAATTGCACTTGGGAATCCGCAATAGATTTTAAACATATTTAAAGTAATCACAAAATGTTGTTATTATTATATATTGCTTTCTTTGGTATTCACTTGTACTTCAATGGTTTTAAGTGCTCTTGAATGGCCTCTTTGTTAGAATAATGATAAATGTCATGTATCATGCCCTGTCGGTGTTATTGTAATTGCTCATGTGTTTATTGTTCTAAAGAGAATAAGCAGTAAATGCAGCAAGTCACAGAGTTCATATTTTCAATTCTTTAGAAACCTAAATGTGTCTTTATTGTTTATTGTTTTTTATGTTTTTTATTTTTTCTTCCACAGTGCCTCGAGGGAAAACCCAGCTATAACAGAGAAGAAAAAATCCAGTATATGGCAATTGTAAGTTTCCTTGTGGGTTTTTTAATCTGAAATTGATATTGGCTGGTGTACTTTGGCATTTATTTATATTTATTGCTTTTTAAAAGCTCTTTTTCATGTCTTTTTATATTTGTTTTCACATTTTTTTAAATCCAGGATGTAGGTAAATCTTTTTTAATACTAGTAAATTCACTTTTGCACTTTTTTGCCTTTAAATCTAAAACATGTTCTTGGATTTGGGAATGGTTTTCTTTGAAGCATTTTACAAACACCTATACAGCCAATCTGATGCTTAACATAAAAATTAATTAGAACACATTTGGGTTTGGTGCAGTACAATCTTTATTGCACTGTTATTTTGCTCATTACTTTAAAAGCCTGTGTATACTTTGCCATTCCCAGGTCTCAGCATTTATGGGTATTTTCTGCCTGTGGTTTGACTGAATTTGGATCATTAGGGTGTTGCTTAGTTTACTGAAGATTCTATTCTTCTGTTGTTTGTCCTTTTATGTTCTCCTCACCCTGCCCCCTGTTGTCCTACATGTTTGCAGAAGGTGGGTGGCTGGCTGGCAAGAAAGCCTGTATAAGAGCTAAACATTTAGTACGAGGGAGGCGTGTGTCATGACAGAAATAGGTGTCATACGTAGTGCATACCTGAATTAGTTCACCACTCTAGCACATGATAGAAGTACATGATTCCAAATTTTTTTTTGGAAAGCTATTATACTCTGCTAGGGTTACCCGGTGTGGGGGGGGGGGGTCCCAATGCCCTTCCAGGAGAACGTTTCGGGCGCTGGGCAGACAGGGCACCAATCTATCGCTGGGCACACACTCACTCACAAAGACACACTCTATATGGGGGAATTTGGAGAATTCAATTGACTTGATCCAAGTTTTTGGACTGTGGGAGGAAACCGGACAACCCGGAGGAAAGAACATGGAAACTCCACCCAGATGGGGATTCGAACCGGGAATCCCTAGCGCTGAGAAGCAAACGTGCTAATCACTAAGCCACTGTGCTGCCCGGGATCAATATATATGATTTTTAATACTTTTTAAAAACAAAACTTAAAATAATCTAAATAATTCAATATATCCATTATTTCAAATGCTGTGATTATGCACAAATGAGCAACTAATCAAATCAATAAGGTACGAGAGGGCATGTTTTATTGTGAATAAATCATAGGAAAGAGGTGTTATTAAGCACGACACAAAGTGGAGTACATTTAAACTTCTTGCCCATAATTTATTCACAATAATACACCAATAATAACCTTGAGTAATTATTTTATTATTATTACATTTCTTTTAAAACAGTTACAAACACATTATATAAAATACAAGGTTTGATTCATAAATTCATTTATTAAAAGCATACACATTAATAAATCGGTCTTCCGTGATGGGATCTAGTCCGGTTTTTGAAGTGACCACTGATTGCTAAGTAACATGTTTCCAGTTTCTTTAACGAACAAATACTGCTTTCTAGTGGCCAAATTACAAACTGCAATTTATAAAAAACATCGGAAAATAATGTATTGTATATCACGCATTGATACAAATGTAAAGCGGTAAGGACTGAAGCTACCTGATTTATAATAAAGCATTAAGGCACGAGAAGGCATGTGTTATTGTAAATAAATCATGGGAAGGACGAGTTATTAGAGTCGATGCGTAGCAGAATGCCGTTACATCTATTTCACGTGATTTATTCACAATAATACACAACCTCGAGTGCCTTATTGCATTAATAAATCGATTACAAACATACTGTTATAAAAATAAAAACTAGGTTTGATTCATAAAAGCTTCATTGAAAACAAAATCGTTAATAATTTGGTCCTCTGCGACATAATCTAGTCTGTTTTTTACAGCGAACATTAACCCAGAGTAAAAGTTTTCCATTTTCTCTAACAATCACATTCTGCCATCTAGTGGCCAAATTACAGAACTCACTTTATAAAAACATCAGCGAAATAATTATTGTAAATCATGCATTGATACGAATCTGAAGCCGCCAGTGGTGTGTGTTATTGTCTATAACATCACGGCTGACAACCAATCAGATTTTAGGACCAGAACTACACGGTTTATAATGGCCCATTCTCATATAAAAGATCCATGTCTTTTTATTTAGCTGAATAGATTTAGCAGATTATTTTCTACTTTGAAGACAGCAACAGTTCCAAATTTTCAGCATTTGTGAAATGCTCAGCTTCAACCTCTCATCTTTAATTGTCTCCAAAAAATTTCAGGTGCGTGTAAAGCAAATTCACGCAGACTTATTTATAATTCTTTTGAAGCCAACATCTCTGAACACTTTGACAACTCCAGACACTTTCAAAGATTTGGCAACTTTTGATATTTACACACTATTTTACAACCTGGCCTGACTCGTCAGTGCATTCAAAAACGATAAAGGCTTTCTTTGGTCTTATAATTGAACCTGGATGAGGATCAGGCCACCTTTTATAAGAATAATGAACAGATTTACAAACTTTTTTGTGCCTTTAACTGTCTGTGTGTATAGTTTCAGAAGAACTAAGGGTAGTGAGTACATGCGGTATAATCTCAAGGTGCTGCTATCCTGGTGTTATGCATGGACAGCATTTGCAGTGGTTTGACAGGTTGATAAGCAGGATGGGTGCATGCTCTGTCTTTGGGAACGTGACCCACTGACCCCTAACTGTTAACCTTTTACCACTAACACTGCTACTGCTACTGCTTGTGTCTTGTTGTCTCCCCCTTTCTCTTCTCTATCTTTTTCTTTCTCTTCTGTCTTCTCTTCTGTGTCTCAGTTTCAGCAGGCTGTTTAGCTCATCGTCCAGCAGCGCAGCAAAAAAGCCAGAGGCTCCTGTTAATGTTAAATACAACGCCCCCACCTCACATATAGTGCCCTCTGTTAAGAAGAGGAGCAGCACCCTCGCACAACTGCCTAGTGATAAATCCAAGGCTTTTGACTTTCTAAATGAGGAGTAAGTACACTTATGATTTTGAAAAGTTGTTGCTTGTAGTATATGGTTTAATTAAGGTGTGTGTGCGCGTGCGCCTGTAGGCCTGAAGCTGAGAACCTTGTGTCTCGACGGGAGCAGAAAAGAGCTCAGTACCAGCAGGTGAAGGCTCATGTTCAGAAGGAAGATGGAAGGGTGCAGGCTTATGGATGGAGCCTGCCCCAAAAGTTAAAGGTATGTTTTTATAGATTTTTGTGAACACTGCAAAAACCTTGCGAAATGTGAATGTCAGGGGTTCGGTTTGGGTAGAAAAATATAGGTCCTTTGTGTTCATGAACATGGTCGAAAAGCATTTAATCTTAATAAAAGGTTAAATTCTCATATTACCTTTATGCAGTTCAGGAAAGCATAACTATCACTCATTATGTTGCAGCTTGAATGCCCAGATCATCTGTCAGTAAAACCACTTCCGATTTAGCAGTACATCTTCCTGCACTGTTCAATAAAAAGAAAAGGGGATGGTGGTTTGATCAGGGTCATCATTACAGTGATATAATGGATATCTCTATACTTTTGTATATGTAGTGGACATGTGTTTAGACCATAGAGAAAAGTACATACCCCACAGTGGAGGTCTTTAAAACAAATTGCACCAACATGGAGGATGAAAAGTTAATAGCACTTTATGTAAATACATTCTTCAAGTGCAATTAAATTGGTTAAATTGGGTAAATTGTTTATGAAAATTCTGTAAGATATTTTTATTTAACTAAATGTGAACTTTTTTCCTAGCTATCCTATCAAGGTTATTATGTAAGTATAAATGTAACTTGGCTCAACACAATAATTTGTGTGTTGTGATTCAGGCATGCTGTTTGTAGTAAGGTAAAGGAGAATAAAACAGGCAGTTAATGCTATTGTTGTTGATATTTTGATGAATTTTATATGTAAAAAGGGATCCAATGGTGCACAAGGAGACCATAAGATGAAGAATTTGCCGGTCCCTGTTTACCTCAGACCCTTAGATGAGAAAGATGCTTCCATGAAGGTAAAATGATCTCTCATACAATGACTATAATTAGTGTCTTAATTAAAATAATTAATTTTAGATTCTCTGTCTGTAGCTGTGGTGCGCTGCAGGTGTAAATCTGTCAGGAGGTAAGACCTGTGATGGAGGTTCTATTGTTGGAGCAAGTGTGTTCTACAAAGATATCTCGGGTGTAGAGAGCCCCCGACAGACTAAAGGTTCTCAGAGTAGCTTGGACCGACTGGAGCAGGAGCTTAAAGTAAGAGGACATTGGTTTGAAATCGACATTGTTGAATCAGTTTCTGGTTCAGGAATGCTTATGTTCTGTCCGTCTGTTCAGGAGCAGGAGAAAGAACTGAGACACCAAGAGGAGCTCTCCAGCCTGGTGTGGATCTGCACCAGCACTCACGCTACCTCCAAGGTTATAGTGATCGATGCCAATCAGCCCGGGAAAGTCCTGGAGAACTTCTTCATCTGTAACTCTCATGTACTGTGTATTGCCAGTGTTCCAGGTAAGAAAGGAGAATGTTCACATAACGTCTTGCAATAAAACATGAGGATACTGAAAATAGATGTTGCAAATAAATTTGGTGCAGGTGCTCGAGAGACAGACTATCCATTAGGAGAAGTGGTGAACGCTAACCAAGAAGCTGAGGAGGAAGCGCCTCAGGCTGACGCTGTAACAGACAAAATCTCTCATGGCTCAGAGAGAGTTTTAGATGGCATCACTGTTCTAGGCTGCTCTGCTGAAGGAACTGTTGCTGTTCCTCAAACTGCAGGCAGAAATGCCACGGAAGGTATGACATCTGCAGTACAGCTTTTCTACTGTAATTACATAAGAGAACAAACAATATCTCAAAAGATTCCGTCAATGTGATGCTTTTCTGTAGCTCAGTGGTTAGGGCATTAATCTGAAGGTTGGCGGTTCAAATCCCAGGTCCACTGCAATTACCAGTGTGGGTCCTTGAGCAAGGCCCTTAACCCTCATTGCTCCAGGGATGTTGTGATTAACCCTGTGTTCATCTTGTAAGTCGCTTTGGATAAAAGCGTCTGCTAAATAACCAAATGTAAATGTAAATGTACATTTGTTCATTTAGCAGACACTTTTATCCGAAGCAACTTACAAGTATCTTAACTTGGTTGGCGTGAGAACACAGCCTCCCTGGAGTAATGAGGTTTAAGGGCTTTGTTCAGGTTACCCACATTGGTAACTTCATTTGACCTGAGATTTGAACCCACAATCTTTGTCGTCTGGTTTGTCATGTGCTTGTACAGCCGTCTGTAAATTTGTATATAGTTTTTGGGTGTGTGAAAATAAATGGTGACGGAAGCCAAAACAAACCTGCCTTTCCCCAAGTGCTGCCTCAAACACTCGCCCTATGCTACCCATAGGGTGTTTTCCTACCTTTAAAAAATTGTAGATACATTTTATCACACCGATGAATCAGAGGGAGGCAGGAGAGAGCTGATCCAAATATTGTCCTGTACAGTGTTGGAATTTATTAAATATAAAATACATCAAGGGCGGCACAGTGGCTTAGTGGTTAGCACATTCGCCTCTCAGCACTAGGGATTCCCGGTTCGAATCCCTATCTGGGTGGAGTTTCCATGTTCTCCCCGTGTCTGTGTGGGTTTCCTCCGGGTTCTCCGGTTTCCTCCACAGTCCAAAAACATGGATCAAGTCAATTGAGTTCTCCAAATTGCCCCATAAAGAGTGTGTTTGTGAGTGAGTGTGTGCCCAGTGATGGATTGGCGCCCTGTCCTTGATCTATCTGCCCAGCGTCCGAAACGTTCTCCCTCTGGATGGGCATGGGGAAGCCCACCGCGACCCTAATAGAGGACAAAGCTGGAGATAATGAATAAATGAATGAATAAAAATACATCAATTACATTAATTAATCCTAACTGTTTGAGAGTATGTAATGTCTGTGTTTTAATAGTTCAACTAAACATGTAGAATAGACATGTACAATAGCCAATTGGATAGCTGCTCTCATGGCCGAGAGCCACGACCAAATATGGTAATAACATATTATGAGATGGAGCCATATGCCGTGAAATTAATGTTCACGTTCAAGTTATTTATTGATAGAGCGCTTTTTACAATAGTACATTGTCACAAAGCAGCTTTACAGTGTTGTTAAGCCAGGCAGCAGAATGTGTAGTGATCTGGTGTCTGTATTTAACAATTTAAAAACTATATAAGTAAATTGAGGGCATCCTGCAGGACTGCCAGTCCAATAGAAATCCAGGTTCTATCCAAAAATTGTCGTAGCCGCAGTGCTGGATGTCATGGATGCAGAGCTGATGGCACATGGATGCAGAGCTGATGAAAAGCTGTTAGAGCTAATAAATCACAGCATTTAAGTAATAATGTATGAATGTATAGGCAGGAAGTTTTTACTGAAAGTCAGCCCCCCCGGAAAGAGGCCCCAGATCTCTCACATGATTGGAACCGGTTGTGACCGTCTGCTGTACACTTGTTTGTCTATTCAGTAAAATGCATTAAACTCTTTTAGAACAAAACCGTTGACTTCTGACCATTTATTGGAACAATAAACAATGTTACAGCTGGACAAACGGCTCAGCCAATCAGATTTAAGGATAGGAGCGACACTTTTCATAATATTACTGATTGTAATTTGTTTGTCATCAAGCTCTTTCTTTTTCCCTGTTTTTAGATGATGCATTGGCGCAGCATAAGGAGAGTGAAGAGGCTGCAGCTGAGGAAGCACTTGAGGCCACAGAGGGCAACAACACCACTCCTGTAGAGGAAGGCCAGGCTGGCGTTTACACTGAGCACGTATTCACTGACCCTCTGGGTGTACAGAACACTGAAGACCCATTGGCTACTTATACACAGAGGTGCTTTCAGATTAATGTTTAAATTAAAATGATTTGGTCAGTCTCATGTGCTGTTGAAAATAAATGTACATTTTTAATGATCACTTACATTATTTTAAATCGGGTATAAATCTCTAAACCTGGCTAAATGTCAAAAAGTGATTTGAATGTTTAGCAAAATACCTATTGTGCATATTTGAAAGACTATATTCCAATGTCAATCTGTAGTCAAATGACCAGTTACACTTTTTAGAGGGTGGTGTTAGAAACAATGCTGAATTAGAATTCATTTTTGCTGTCACTGTAAGATTCTGAATTACCTTCACTAAAAATTTACCAATAAGTGGAATATAATAAATGATACAAAGCTAGTTTAGGGTCATGTCTAAGTGTAGAATAGTGAATGAAAACGAATTTTGTTAGATTTAACTATTGTTGCTAATAATGACTTTCTTACAAAGTGAGACATTCTTTATATATATATATATATATATATATATATATATATATATATATATATATATATATATATATATATATATATATATACACATATACACACATACATACATACATACTGCCACAGTGGAAGCATTTTGAATTTAATAACAATCTGAAAGTAAACAGTCAAGATAAGTAAACAGTCAGTGATAAGATCCAATATGATTTACTGTTTTATTGATGAATCTTTGACACACCGTCACTTAGATTTAAATGTGTAACTCCTCAAACCTTCCTTTTCTAGAGAATGTGATCTGGTGAAGGACGGGGTCAGCTCAATGCCAGATGAACAAGACTTTGTGAGGGAAGAGGCCAACAAAATGAGTAGTGTTCTGCCCACTATGTGGCTTGGGGCACAGAATGGCTAGTGAGTAACTCTTCATTCTTTGTCAGTTTTGCTCTCAAGTTGTACCCATGTGTCTGTGACTGTGGCATTCCTACTTGCTCTTTACATAATCTCACGCATCTGTTGCAGTGTTTATGTCCACTCTTCTGTTGCACAGTGGAAGAAATGTCTGCATTCAATAAAGCTAAAGGATTCTATCTTGGGAATTGTGTAAGTAATGCA
This sequence comes from Corydoras maculifer, assembly GCA_019802435.1. Classification (NCBI taxonomy): domain Eukaryota; kingdom Metazoa; phylum Chordata; class Actinopteri; order Siluriformes; family Callichthyidae; genus Corydoras; species Corydoras maculifer. The sequence continues at coordinate 978,227 of JAFMOD010000506.1, forward strand.
GTTCACACATGGGACTCTTTGATGAAGTGATGTCACTTTTACTAAGCCTTATTTTTATAATTATAACAGACATGTGAAAGGAAGAGTTTTAGTGGCCTTGGCGGATGGCACGCTGGCAATCTTTCACAGAGGAGTCGGTAAGAAACTTTAATGTAATAACGGTTCTAAAATCTGATTGGCTGTGCCATGTTATCCTACACCTAGGACTGTTTCATTTAAATATTTACGCTATTAAAATTTGATGTAATTGACAGAATGGATTTTTTGATTGGATTAAGATGGACAGAAATTACACATTTGCAATATTTCACCTTGAAAATGGATTCCAGTGTACATATGCATAAGATTAGCTTTATATGCTGTATAAACATACAACATGCAAGAGTCTGTAACTAAGAGTGTTTTATAGTACATTCTGAATGCAATAGAGAGAAACTTAAGTAGTGAATATAAATATTTAATATCTGATTGTCTGTATGTACTTTAGCAAAGTGTTGTATTGCTGGCAAATGATCCACAACCAATTTAATAAGAGATAAAACCGAAGCATTACAGCAATCCATTTAAGCAGATATTATTTTCATGTTCATGTTCATGTTCATGTTAATATAAAAACAACTAATGGTTCTAAAACCTGATTGGCTGAAACATATTATCCTACTGCTAGGACTGTTTCATTTAAATTTTTATGCTATTTTCACTGTTGAAATTTGATATAATTGACATTGAACTGCATTTAATTGTTTTGAATATGGACAATTTTATGCTTGCTTGTCCTTGTTTAAAAAAAAACAAAATAAAGCATTATTGGTAATGAAAATAAATGTAACTCATTTGTGTACTGGAACTAAATCAGTGTAGACGATGCCAATAATTAAATATAAATATAAATTTACTTTTTTATAATGTGCTGAGAAAGACCTGTCTATTTATTTGGGAAAAGCTGCCAAAACAAAACTTACATATATATAAAATATATATATAAAACTGGATCCTTGTTGTTACCTAATGCTTGTCTGAACAGGTATGTTTTATCTTCTCTTTGAAATTAATGGAATTAGCAACCCTGAGAACGTGGTGTACAAATGTAACACGTGCCACAGTTGCAAAAGTTTAGTCGCCACAAGTATTTAAGTGATTGAGAGGGACAGAAATTACACTCAAAATATTTCACCTTGAAAATGGATTCCCGTCTACATATGAATTGGATCAGCTTTATCTGCTGTAGGCTGAACATGTCTGTAACTAAGAGTGTTTTATAGTAACTTCTTAATGCAATAGAGAATGATCCATAACCAATTTAATCAGAGATAAAACCGAAGCATTACAGCAATCGATTTAAGCAGATTTTTTCATCTTGAAAATATTTAAAAAGAAAATCATACAGTAAACAAGTGTGATTTCCCTCCTAATTCAGATGGTCAGTGGGATTTGACAAACTATCATCTGTTGGATCTGGGCAGACCGCATCACTCCATCCGTTGCATGACAGTGGTGCATGATAAAGTATGGTGTGGCTACCGCAACAAGATCTATGTCATTCACCCCAAAGCCATGAAAATCGAGGTTAGATCAACTTCTGTGGTTGTCTTCATTTTTGTTGGTCTTGTAAACGATGTGTTTGGGTGACTATAATTAATGACTATAATTCTAATCATGAGTAGAAGGCTTTTGATGCCCATCCTCGTAAGGAGAGCCAGGTGAGGCAGTTGGCGTGGGATGGAGATGGGATTTGGGTTTCCATTCGTCTAGATTCCACTCTCCGTCTGTTCCATGCTCACACTCACCAGCATCTGCAGGATGTCGACATAGAGCCGTATGTCAGCAAGATGTTGGGTAAGAATATGAATTTTTTTTTTTTCTTGATGTCTTCATGGTTTTTAAGAGATACAGGCAACACTCTGGTTTTTTCTGTTTGTCAGGAACTGGAAAACTGGGCTTTTCTTTTGTCAGGATCACAGCGCTGATGGTTTCTTGTAATCGCTTGTGGGTTGGCACAGGGAATGGTGTCATCATCTCCATACCTTTAACAGAGAGTACGTCTTTTAAAATTTAATCATTCATAAGCATGTACGATAAAAATTAATTAAACACTACGGGGTGGGCTTTATTGTATATGGAGGACATTTTAATTATATATTATAAGTCCTATATATTAAGTCCTATATTGGGTTATTGGGTTATGATAGGGTTAGGATAAGGGTGCCTATCTATCACTGACACACACTATATGGAGCAATTTAGCATTCGATTTACCTTGAATCCATGTTTTTGTACTGTGGAAGGAAAACAAAGAACTTGAGGAAACACACACAGACATGGGGTGAACCTGGATTCCCAGCGCTGAGAGGCAAACGTGCTAACCACTAAGCCAGATACACCCAGGAGAGGGCGCCAATCTATCGCTGGACACACACTCACACTATATGTGGGGCAATTTAGATCATTAAATTTTACCCTGGGAAAACCAACTTGGAGATGAGTAGGGGCCATGAAAGCTCCACCCAGACTGCGATTCGAACCTGGAATTCCCAGAGGCGAATGTGCTAACCATTAAGCCACTGTACCACCTGTATTATAGTATATCATTCTATAAATCTTAAGGATAAAATGTATCTGTATAAATACAATTTTTTCACAAGTAAAATCTTTATAATATAATATACATTAGTTTACATGTGGTTATTAATAACTTACTGAAATTTTAACTATCGCTGTCAAGTCATGAAATTCTTATTGTTTTTATATAGCAAAGAAAATCACCCAAGGAACATCCACCCGACCAGGAAATGTCATCCGTGTGTATGGAGATGAAAACAGTGACAAAGTCACAGCAGGAACATTTGTTCCTTTCTGCTCCATGGCCCATGCGCAGCTGTGTTTCCATGGACATCGAGATGCAGTGAAGTTCTTCACTGCTGTTCCAGGTACATTGAACTCATGCTCTGTATTAAGTTTCACGCTCATCTGCATAAAACCTGTCAGTAAGGGAATAATATGCCACAAAGAATTAAATTACACAATTAGTGCAAGCAATATACAAAACTAGACCCAAGGTGTTACTTAATGCTTGTCTGAACAGGTAAGCATTACCTGCACTTTGATAGAGTCCACAGAATTAGCAAATCCTGAGAACAAACGTAACTAACATATGCCACAAATGGCAGTTTCAAAAGTTTAGTCATCACAAGTATTTAAGTGAAGTGACAGAAAATATGTTTTAATTATTTAACCGTAGAGAATGAATCCAATGAAAAGAATGAAAAGATCATGGAAAAGTTGAGTAATTTCCATAATTCCATTCAAAAAGTTTCATAGATTATAGATTCAGGGCCCGCAATTTAAATATTTCAAGTAATTATTTGTTTATTTTTACATAATTTGGGCTTCTAGCTTATAAAACCCATGAAAACATTTGGAATCTATGGAGTAGATTTTGTTGTTGAGTCTGGTGCCCCTTATTTTTCTTTTGAGAATACACCATATTAAAGAGATTCCCAATGGGGTTTAGTTCTGACGAGTTGGCTGGTCAGTCAAGAACTGTGATGGCATGGGCATCAAACCAGGTTTTGGTGCTTCTGGCAGCATGGGCAGGGGTCAGGTCTTGCTGGAAGATGAAATCTGCATTTCCATACAGATCCTCGGCAGAAAAAAATCATGAAGTCCTCAAAAACATTCTGGTGGACTGTTGCAGTGACCTTGGATTTGGAAAAGCAGAGTTTATCAACACCTGCACCAGACATTACATCCCAAATCATGACTTACTGTGGATATCTCACACTGGACCTCAAGCAGTTTGAATTCTGGTGTGATTGGATTCTGATGTGATTGTATGTTAGTACTCTAGCTGCTGTTTGGATTGCTTGCAGATGATCCATAGCCATTTTACTAAGAGATAAAACAGAAGCATTAGAGCTGTCAATAGAAGAAGAGAAAGAAATCACAATCCTCTGCTTTATCGTGACCTTATTATCACGAGCAATAATCTGAACTTTATTTTGTATTATGTCATGTTCAGACATGTTCAAGGTAAAATGTCTAACGAAATGCTATCTAAAGTTTTATTATAGACTTTAAGATAGATACCAAGATATCAAATACCAAATTATACCAAGAAACATATTTGTCATATGTTCAGCTCAATGCATGGGGACAGTATTTTATCAGAAAACTTTTTTCTTTTTTTTAAGATATTTGTATTCATTTTATTTAATGCCTTGCTTTTTGTTATAAGGTTGTTGCATTACAATTATAATCCTGCTTTTTAATTAAAGTCACCCAAACACAACCCACCTTTATGTAGAGGTTTTTGAATACAAATCAGTCTTAAATCTTATTTTTTGCTAAAATATTAGGTCACTGCAACACACATCAGAATTTTTTTTAAAATTTTTTAATTTTTTTAATTATAGTTATGGTTATAGTTAATCATAGTTTTAATTATAGTTATATCTTTTTAATCCTTATACATTTCCAGCATATTTTGTTAAAACATGGCAGATGGTCTTGAAGTAGTGCTATTTAAAAAAAAATTTGCCCAGAATCAGTGGTATAAATTAAAAATACTATACTAATAATTGAAAATGTCTGATTGGCTGATTAAAATCAAATAAAATTGGTAGTTGTTTTCAATTATCAACGCAGAATTTCAGACAAGCTATGCTAATAATAATTTAGCAAACCTAATTTACTCAGATAAAATATTTTTATATAATATTTAGTATAAAGATTTGTCCTTCAGTCTTTAATATATAATTTCAATGACTTTGGTGGATAAAACTCATTCAGTCTTTAACTGATGATTATGCAATTTTAATAAATAATTTGTGTGCTATTTAAAACATGTCTGTTTTTAAATTGTCACATACTGTGTAAATCATCCATCTACTGTATCTATTATCTTTATCCTCTACTAGGGTCGCAGGGGGTTTCCCATACTCATCCAGGGGAGAACGTTTTGGGCACTGGGCAGATACATCCAGGACAGGGCACCAGTCTATCTCTGGGCACACCCTCTCACACATACATACACACACACATACACACACACACACACACTCTATATCGTGTTATTTGGAGAATTCAATTGACCGTGATCCATGTTTTTGGACTGTGGGAGGAAACCGGAGAACCCGGAGGAAACCCACGCGGACACGGTGAGAACATTGAAACTCCACCCAGATGGGGATTCGAACCGGAAATCCCTAGCGCTGAGTGGAGAACAAGCTAGCCACCATGCCACCCCTGTGTAAATCATTACAAATAAAAAGCAGACCAGTGTACAATAAGTAGATGCCATTGACCTGTTTCAACTGAAATGCACGCACTTTGTTTTTTTTAATTAAAAAAAAATGTCTTTGTTACCTTCTATTTTGCAGGTCATGTTATCCCATCCGCTGGTTTAGGAGCTGAGGCAGGTGCTGACAAGCCAGCAGCTGACGCTCTCTCACAAGAGTTCTCCAAATCTGTGCTGGTTATGAGTGGAGGAGAGGGCTACATTGATTTCAGAATGGGTTTGTGACTTTTCAACATTCACATGTATATATATATATATATATATATATATATATATATATATATATATATATATATATATATATATATATATATATATATATATATGTGTGTGTGTCATTTATTCTATTTACAAATGTCACATGTTGCCATGTTTTCAGGGGATGAGGCGGGAGAGGGGGAGGAGCTTACTGATCCTGCTCTTAAGCTTCAGCCTTTTCTGGCCAAAGCTGAGCGCAGCCACCTGATAGTGTGGCAGGTCATGATTAATGAAAACTGAACTGAATGCATCGCCACCAGCCAGGAACGAACATTTCCAAAGGCGTTTGTTCTTGATTTACTTGTGTTCAACCTTTTGTCCAAGATTTTGTTGATTGTCTTACACTTTCGTCCACTATGTGTGCGTTCAGCTGTAAGTACAATGTGAGGGTGTGTACATCAAGATGATGCAAATGCATCTGTCTGTTTATTTGAATACTGTAGAACAACCATACATTAAATAGATCTCCTGTAAAAGCAGCAATACTGATAGAGGACAATCCTGAGAGCTTTTCTTGTGGCTTATTCCATTCGGAACATTGCACTGGTTCTCAGATATGTTCAATCCAGTGCTCCTGAACAATCACAGTTCTAAGTTCTGTGAATGTGGTAATTGCAGGAGGGTAAGATTTTGCACAGATTACACCTTCCTTTTGACAAATAGCTGCTCCAAATGCTGGTCTAGTCCAGACTTTGCAGAAAGGCGTGCATGGCCCATGACTGCGCTAGTCTGCCAGGCTCCTGATCTAAAGCCGTCCTTGTTGCAATTTTCATACTTGTGCATTTCTTTTAAAGTTACAAACACAATCTGATGAATATGAATCTGTTTCTATAAATAATATTAAGCTACCAAAGGAATGCAGATAGGTAGTTATTTTGTAAGTTAAGTCATATGTCTTATTACTTCATGTTTATTTAGAAATTATAAAACTATGTAACTGAGTTTATCAGTTATGGTAAGTGCTGCTGGGATCATTTACTGGTCATGGGCACAATGTTTTTTCTTTTTACTGCGTGCATTTTCAAAAGTAATAATTCCTTTCCTTTGCTTCAAGTATCATGCATTCAGAGACTAAATGCCTATTTTTATGACTCTTTTCTACCTTTTGCTATTTAGACTCTAACCCAGACCTAACATGCTAATAGTCAACCAGCGTATTTTGCTGATGTAGTGCTGCTGTTCCTTTAGCATCTGAGCATATTGCCAGGGCTGCGACTCACATAATAATACAGTGACTTCTACCCTTTTCAGTATTTATTTCTATAAACCTTTGCAGAATGTAACTTTGTATATTGAATATAAATATAAAAAATGTATGTGAAACATACATGTGGTGTAGATTTGTGTTTGGATACTGAATGATAAGGATGAAGTAAAATATTCTACTGGCTTTTCGATATGCCATTTACTCTATATGAATCACAGGAATGTATTTTGTAATTCAGCTATGCACTATTGTACAAAATAGACCTAAAGTACACCTTTTCACATAAATGTGGCTCTTTGTCTCTCTGTGTGTGTGTGTGTGTGTGTGTGTGTGTGTGTGTGTGTGTGTGTGTGTGTGTGTGTGTGTGTGTGTGTGTGTGTGTGTGTGTGTGTGTGTGTGTGTGCGCGCTGTATTAGAATTTTTACTGATGCCTTGTGAGAAAGCAAAGAGCTTTTTCATTAGTCTTCATATGTACACTTAAAGCCCTCTCTCCAGGTTGACTCGTATTACAACACTTAGCCTTACACATTTTTTTTACCAATCTATTAAACACAGATTTTGGGAAACATGCATCCTTGTGTTTTCCAGATTTTCCACATTGTAAGTGCAAAAAAAAAATAAAAAATGGGAAAAAAAGGTGTGTGGGGTGTGTTTCGGGCGCTGAGCAGATACACCCAGGACAACGCACCAATCTATAGCTACACACACAAACACACTATATGGGGCAATTTTGCATTCAACTGACCTTGAGCTATGTTTTGGGTATGTGGCAGGGAACTGGAGAACCAAGAGGAAACCCACGCAAACACGGGGAGAACATGGAAACTCCATCCAGATTGGGATTCGAACCAAGAATCCCTTGTGCTGAGAGGCAAACATGCTAACCACTGTGTGT
>JAFMOD010000506.1:986398-1013365 GCA_019802435.1 Corydoras maculifer
ATACAATATATAGTGTTGTGTGTAAAAATTACTAAATTACACAAATTTGAGTAGCTCTATGTTACCTTATCCCTGTCTAAATGCAATTCATCCTAGCTCACAGCCATAGAGTGCAGTGTCTTCACTTTGTCAGAAAAGTAAAGCTTGATCATTAATTACCGCCATTGTGTATAAGTTGTATGTATTTATAAAGCACATTTAACCACTGCATAAGCTAATTAAATGAAAATAAAAAAACAAACGTTCTCCATCACCGTCATTGTTCAGTTAACAACATGAAGCGTGCTCTGGCGGTTCTCATAGTGTGAGTGCACCATTACGTTGACTCACTTCAAAACTAACGAAACTCGGGATGTTGATTAACTCTGCTGTTCAGCTCCTTCATCCTCATCGGTGACTCCAACATGTTCAGTTTCAGGTGGTGTATCATCACCGTGGTGCTCCGTGCATGTTAAATCATTTTTGCGAAGTTTGCATGTTAGACATTTTTTAGTTGAGTGAAGCGTAAAATGCTGCCACACGTTTGATGATTTAAGCCGAAGCTTTTTTCTGCATCAGGCATGTTTCATTTGTAGAGTTTATTAAACTTTGTTAAACTTGTTTCGTAGATTCCACCTCCGCGCCGCCTCGTTCCGTTCAACCCTCTATTACTATTTTTCAGCACCGCAGGTGACGTAAGGGGTTACGACGTTGAGAGTAACGCATAAATCGTGTGACACAACGAATCAATAATGAAATTCATTGTCGACACTTATTACAATTGATTTTTTTATTGATTTGTTGTTGCAGCCCTAATGTGGACTTTTACAGAACTATGGACTATGGATTTATCATATATATATATAATATTTATTCATTATCTCCCGCTTTATCCTCTATTAGGGTCGCGGTGGGGTTCCCCATGCCCATCCAGGGGAGAACATCTCGGGCACTGGGCAGATAGAACCAGGACAGGGCGCCAATCCATCGCTGGGCACACACTCACTCACACAGACACACTCTATATGGGACAATTTGGAGAATTCAATTGACTTGATTCATGTTTTTGGACTGTGGGAGGATTATTTCATAAATTCTATTATTCTTGTCAATAGCCTCCCATCTTTTCAAGTCACAAATTTGAAGAAAATAACATTTCAAATATATCTTTTTTAGGTTACCCCAGCAGTTATTTGAATTATTGCACACTCCACAACAGATTTTATTTAATATGCACTTTATAAGAGAATGTGTTTATTGATAATAAAACCTTCTAAGCTTTAAATTTGACTAATGGATTTCATCAGCCCTCAACTAAAAACACGGCAGAAAATAAAACATATCATTGCTGAGGTTGCCCCATAGGAGTCAGGCCCGTGGTGGTCATGGTACAGAGGAGGTGTGCTGAGTGTTACTGATTTGCATTTTTGAAAGGCGGCAACCCTGTTTGGTGCAGTCAGGTTTACAGTTCTGGTTTATAGGAAACGACAAGGCTCCATTTTCGTATTCTTGTCTGAGACATTTTCTTCTCCCACACGGGGGCGCCATTGTATCACAACTGCAGTGAAAAATGACATTGCGCTAAAGCCGGGACACCGCGGTGGGTACAAACTGTACATTCGCAACAGTCTCAGGGCCATGTCTGCACCGAAGCCTTCAGCGATGAATAATGTCACTGTTCAGCGAAAACAGGCCTTGTGTACCGTTGACTTTATAAATGTGGTTTACAGAAAAGTGAATTTTACTTTTCATTTTAATTTTACTTTACTACGTTGCCATATCCTCCTGAGAACCAACCCATAGACTTGCGTACTCTGTTATGGACATACTATAAATTCATATAGCTACGCTATAAATTCATGCTCTCTTATAAAGAGTACGTCCTGGGCTTTCCAATGATATGAAATATGATTGGTTTGGCTGCTGGAAACCTCCCACTCTTCAATATGGCTGCCATAAGAACAAACACATTTAATGGAAGGAGGAAAGTTATGTCAAATATTTTCTATTAATTGTGATTTTTCATATTTTACATTGTGAGCAAAGGGCATTCCAGTTCATTTTCCCCATCTTTTAAGTTTAGTTTCTCTTTAAGCTAGATTGTTAGTATGAGTGAACTTATGACTCCATAAGCAAAATTGGTTATGTTTTATATTTTAAGCTTGGAATATAAAATGTTTTTTATGTCCACTTCAATGAACATGCTGTGTAATAATCCATCCATCCATTCATCCATTCATTATCTTCCGCTTTAGCCTATATTAGGGTCGCGATGTGGTTCCCCATGCCCATCTAGGGGAGAACGTTTCAGGCACTGGGCAGATACACCCAGGACAGGGCGCCAATCTATCGCTGAGCACACACTCATTCACACAGACACACTCTATATGGGGCAATTTGGAGAATTTAATTGACCTGGATCCATGTTTTTGGACTATAGGAGGAAACTGGAGAACCCAGAGGAAACCCACCGGGAGAACATGGAAACTCCACCCAGATTGGGATTCGAACCTGGAATCCCTAGCGCTGAGAGGTGAACGTGCTGCTGTATAATAATAATAATTTTAAAAATTAATTTATTAATTAGCTTCCGCTTAATCCTCCACTAGAGTCTGGGGGGGGGGGGTTGTTTCATGTTTTTGGACTGTGGATGGAAATAGGAGAACCAGTAAGAATCCCACACATACACGAACATGAAAAATCCACCCAGATTAAGATTCGAACGTCTGCTGGTGGGTATCACGTAGAATCTGTCAAAATTATGTAAGAATGCAGATCCAGGTCTCAGTTCCACCCCCTTGTGTGTCGTCCTCCTCTTCATCCCTGTCTGCCTCCTCTCCCTCTCCCTCCCCTTCCCACTGAACAGACAGTGATTACGTAACTCGGTCAGCTGGTGTATCCAGGGAGGATTCCCAAGGCCGAAGGACGAGGTCCTGTTATCCCTGTGCGAAGGCGTTTATGGAGTCTGGAGAGTTTGAACGACAAGCAAAAGCTTCACAGCAAGTGGTTGTGCGAACACTGGCTATTAATAAGATATGTGAGAAAAAAAAAGGTAACAGCTGTTTTGTTCTTATTTTCTCACATCATAGCTGCAGTAATATATAATTATATGCATAGTCCTGCTTTGTGCTTATTTAGTTCAAACCAAGCATATCATGTGCCGTGGCCAGCACAGTGGCTTAGTGGTTGGCACGTTGTCCTCCAGGTTCTAATCCCAATCTGGGTGGTGTTTTCATGTTCTCCCCTTGTCTGCGTGGGATTCCTCCAGGTTCTCCAGTTTTCTACCACAATACAAAAACATGGATCAAGGTAAATTGAATTCTCCAAATTGCCCCATATAGTGCTTGTCTGTGTGAGTGAGTGTGTGCCCTGTAATAGATTTTCGCCCTATCCTGGGTGTATCTGCCCAGCACCCAAAACCTTCTCCCCTTGATTAGCATGGGGACCTGAACCCCCCCCCAACGCAAGAATGTCAGTGAGACAGGCAGATACACAACTGAAGTTGAGTGTCATCAGCATCGCAATGATATCAGAAAGAATGCACTTGAATGACTGAGCCCAACGATGTCATGTACAATAAAAACTATTTTTTTTGTACATGACTATTTATTTGGGGAACTATTTACTGAGCACTAAAGTGAGTACTTGAGAGTTAGAAACATCTCCATTCTATGACACTTTGAAGGTTCTTTCTGTTAGATAGTATCAAAACAATTCATATTTTACATCATTGAGGTCAGTGTGATTTATGAAATGACATATTTACTAATGACATATTTAGTAAATACTTTTTACTAAAGATTTGGCACTAAGAATCAAAAAGATGCAATTAAAAGCTTTTATTAAAGGCAATAAAACACTTTAATCACTCTAAAAAGCACATGGTTTCAGCTTCAGTTATTAGTTAAAAATAACAATATGGTTCCGTTGGTTCTACCACCTACCCTGCTTAAACACTTTTTATTGAATAAAAGCAGTACCTTTTGTCTTCTTTACTTGCACTTGTTCTCATCAGCACTTTCTCACTTATCAATTATGTATTTTTGTGTATTTTTAAAATCTGAATTATGTTTTTGTGCAGTACCATGTGCCCTAATACAGGTGGAACAAGTGGTAAAGCGTGTACAATGTTTTGCATGAATAGCACAAAACAAGTAATTTCCATTAGAATAAAGTACCAGTTTTAACAAGTAGCTCCTATTGCAATTCTTATGTATGTGTATGTAGATTATGTGTATGTGCTCCCTGTTAGTTGTCAATAGAACATACATACATAGACTTTACTTTGTATATCTATTGTTCTACAGTGAGGGATAATTCACAAGTGAACCGTTTTACCCTGTAAACATCTATGTTAAAAAACAAAAACACGAATTAAGAAAAAATGTACACTAATCAATTAAAGTTATCTGCCGAAATAGTGAGTTATCTTGTTTTTTGTCCTAAAATAAGAAATTTTCTAAAAATTATTAAATAAATAATATATAATTCATTCATTCATTATCTCCCGCTTTATCCTCTAGTAGGGTCGCGGTGGGGTTCCCCATGCCCATCCAGGGAAGAACGTCTCGGGCGCTGGGCAGATAGACCCAGGACAGAGCGCCAATCCATCGCTGGGCTAATATATAATTAATATATATATAATATATAAACAAAAAATAACTTTTTAAATAAATTATCTTAGAAATCTATTCAACTCAAAAACAAGATTTGTTAAACTTTGTTACACTTTTTTTTAAGTTAAATAGTATTTTTTTTTTATATAGCACTTTTTACAATAGTACAATGTTATTTTTAGGAAGAAATCTTGTGAGGAACCAAGGCTTAGTGGGGTGCTGCCAGTCCAATAGAAATACAGGTTCCATCCAGCAATTGTCGTAGCTGAAGTGCTTCGGCAGAGCCATGGATGAAGATCTGACGACATCTTAAGAAAATTAGCGACACCTCAAAAGAACCAGACAAGAACAGCAGAGATTTTTGCAGCGTATCAGACAGCTGACAAACGTCTCTATATTGGATATCAAATTCAGCCCTAGGTTAGAGGGTGCAATGCTTAGGGCAAAAACCCAGCGTTATCTCTTATATTTTTTAAGCATGTTAAATGATCAGGGTAATTACAGTGTAATTATTAAAATATTTGAACAAATGGCTTTTTGGAATGGCTGCAAACCGAAAGCCTCTATATTTTCAAAAAAAGTAAATGGCAGCATGGCCCAAGTTTGCAGAGGTAAACCAACAGCTATACAAACCACAGGATGGCTGAAACAATGTGTTTTGTGCAAACAAGATCAAAGTGGAGAACACAGGATATCACTACAGACACTTACTAACTGTCAATCCTGTGGTGGGGTAGTGACTTGTTTTGCAGCCACAGGACCTGGGCACCTTGCAGTTTTTGAGACACCTATGAGCTCTTTGTACCAAAGTGATTCTAGGATACACGATTATATACATAACTAGATACACCGGTGGCACGATGGCTTAGTGGTTAGCATGTTCACTTTTCAGTGCTAGGGATCCAGGTTTAAATCCCAATCTGGGATGTTCTCCCTGTGTCCATGTGGGTTTCCTCCCACAGTCCAAAAACAAAGGTAAAATGTATGCTCTAATATGCCCCATATCATATGTGTATTCCCAGCGAAGAGCCCCCTATCAAGCCCTTGGCTCTCCCAAGGTTTTTTCCTAAAAAAACAGCATAACAGGGAGAAACTAGATTTAAGCCCTATTTTGCATGTGTCGGCCCAGCGCTCGAAACGTTCTCCCCTGGATGGCCACGGGGAACCTCTCTGCAAATCTAGTAAAGGATTAAGCAGAAGATAATAAATGAATGAGCTATATACACACACAGTCACCAGGCACTTTATTATGTACAACTCATTATTTCTTTACTCATTGTGCATTTTATTACTCGCCATAAAGATGCACTCTGGAGTGTTGTTGTTCATTCACCTTTAAATTCGCCTCTAAATCAGTGCTCTGTGCCAAGTTATTCTATTCCGAACTTACTCAACCCAGTTTTTATGGATCTTGCTTTGTACCCTGAGGCACAATTCTGCTGGAACAAAAATGAGCCTAACCATTTTCGTTCTTCATATTCATATAGTTTAGGGTATGACTTTGTCCAAATAACATGACTGGGTGTTTGATTTTAGACACCTATGGTAATAAAGCTGAAAGTTCCTGATAGCAGTGATTAAGAGGTGTGTCCTGACATTGTTTTTTTTACAATTTTTATACACTGCTGGGCTTTAAAAGTCTTCAAAACCAAAGTTTTGATGAAAATTACTACATACACAAGCGTTAGAACGAAAGAGGTTATATTTTAGTCTGTGTGATTTTCTCATATATGATGAAGGTTAAGGGTGGCACGGTGGCTTAGTGGTTAGCATGTTCTCCTATCAGCGCTAGGGATTCCTGGTTTAAATTCCAATCTGGGTGGAGTTTTCATGTTCTCCTGGTGGGTTTCCTCCGGGTTCTCTGGTTTCCTCCCACTGTCCAAAAACATGAATCAAGTCAATTGAATTCTCCAAATTGCCCCATATAGAGTGTGTTTGTGTGAGTGAGTGTGTGCCCAGCGAAAGATTGGCGCCCTGTCCTGGGTGTATCTTCCCAGCGCCCGAGATGTTCTCCCCTGGAAAGGCATGGGGAACCCCCCCCCCCCCGCAACCCTAATATAGGATAAAGTGGAAGATAATGGATGGGTGGATGATGAAGGTTAGTCAATTTTGAGAAAGGTTGTCGGGTCTCTAATTGTTTCTGATTTCTCACATCAGAGGTGTCAAACTCAATTGCACCGGGGGCCGAAACTCAAAACACACTTTAGCTCACGGGCCGAACAGGATAAACATTTATTGAACACACTAAAAGGAAATGTTTTCTGAACATGAATAGGAATAAAAACAGACAGGAATATATCTCTACAATAAATAAACTTGAACTTTATTTGACTTAATATTTTGCTCTCTATAAAAATATTTATTCATTATCTTCTGCTCAATCCTCTACTAGGGTTGCAGGGGAGTTCCCCTTGCCCATCCAGGGGAGAACGTTTCGAGCATGACAGAGCACCAATCTATCACTGGGCACACTCACTCACACAGACACACAAACACAAACACACACTATATGGGGCAATTTAGAACATTTAATTTCCCTTGAATCCATGGTTTTGGATTGTGGGAGAAAAACGGAGAACCCGAAGGAAACCCATTTAAGCACCAAGATTGGGATTGGAATCGGGAATCCCCAGTGCTAAGCCCTTTATAAAAATATTTCTTGTCAAAATAAAAAAAAGTTACAACTCTGAACATGCTGCAAAAAAATGAATCAATGATGCTTTTCCACAAAAGTAAAAATAACAAATCAAAACATTCAGATTTTTGAATGTTTTTTAGAGCAAAAAAAACAAACCTTAAATATCTTTAAGTATTTCTGCCCTCCATAAAAATGTTCCTGTCAAAATCATACAAATTTAAAATATATCACCAGGCCATTATTAACAATTATAATAGATCAATTATCAATTTTAATTAATTATAAAATGATCTCACGGGCTGGATATGACCCGTGGACCTTGAGTTTGACATCTATATTTTACGTGGTCCTCTCAACATCTGCAGAGTAGAAAACTATATAAAGGGATGTTAAGGTTGTTCAAATTTACATTTACACATTAACATTTAGTCATTTAGCAGACGCGTTTATCCAAAGCAACCTACAAATAAGAACATTACAAGTCAGATGTTATGGAGAAAACCAACTATACTATAAATTCATCAAACCTGATTATTTGATGCTGTGCCCCCCCCCCCCTTTTTTTTTCTACAACAGGTATTTGTTAAAGAGATGCGTCTTCAGTAGTTTCTTAAATTTACAGATGTAGAATGCAGGTTGTTCACTGTTCTCCGTGTCAACAATTTGATGTGATGCAATTTTCTGTGACATCCGGCTGAGCTGTATATAAGGCACTCTGATGAGACATGCCATTCCAGTTCTTTTCTTAGCTTGTAATATAATGTGAGCTGTGCTGTAATGCTGTAAAGCTATATTCGCTTGTCCACGTTTTCTAAAATAGTTATTTGATGCTGGAGGAAAAATAATGTGCATAAGCTGTTGATCTGACTTTTATTAACCTTGGAAAGCTAATCAATTAATTATCTTCCACTTAATCCTCTACTAGGTTTGTGTGGGGGTTCTCCATTCCCATACAGGGAAAAAGATTTGGCCGAAGGGCAGATACACTCAGAAAAAAACTTTTATTTCATTTCAGAGCTGAAAAGTATTTACTGGATTAGTGGTCTATATTCTGGAATATCAGTTTTATTAAAGCATTATTTGATATTAAATTAGGATATTATTATGTATAATGCACTAAAAATGCCAATAACACAAATCCTCAAACACCCACTATATAGGGCAATTTAGAGCATTCATTTTACCTTAAATCCATGTTTTTGGACTGTTCGAGGAAAACCAGAGAACCCGGAAGAAGGGAGAACATTGAAACTCCACCTAGATTGGGATTTGAATCTGGAAGCTCCAGCGCTGAGAGGAGAACATGCTAAACACGAAGCCACCATGCCACCCCTAATCAATTAAATTTAAGCCAAATATACAGATTTTGTGAAATTAATGTTACATTACATCAGGATTTGTTGCCTTTGTTGAATATGGCCTTGATGCATGCTATTTTAGAATACTAATACAGTAGTTGCTATGGTGTCAGTCAATGCTGATGTAAGTATTGTTGGTTGAGAGGTCATATTTTTATGGCTATAACTCACATTGCTGTACTTTCACATGTTCCGACCTTAAAGGATTGTCAAAATACATGGATATTAAGCACACTTTACTCCACATACGTGTTTGTCCCAGTCTTACTAATATGTGATGTCAACCCTTTTGAGACCTTTAGAGATATAAATATGTCTGGAAGTAAATATTTTAGCTTTGTGAACAGCCAGTGGGATTTTGCAACCTGGTTTACTGCTGCTTACATACTGACAACCAGCAGTGGAGTCAGAGAGGGTTATATCTGGACTCTGTTCTGCCTGCAGCCATCTGGCTTCGTCACAAAGTCCCCTGTGGCTGGCCATTATGTGACCAACACAGTGTTACTCAACAGTCCTTCCTAAATACAGTTATCTAATAGAGGCTGAATATGTAATATCGTTATTTACATAGCATTCAGACATGCAGTATCTCTAAAGCTAAAAAAAGACAATGAATCTGTTATCCAAATATTGTACAGCAGTAGTTCTTAAACTTTTTAGATCAAGTAGCACCTATCCAATCAAAACTTTTAAATACCAGCGTGGAACAACATATGGCAATTATTGGTTAGGTTTAAGTGTATATTAAAGCAATAAGGTATGAGAGGGCATGCATTATTCATTCATTCATTATCTCCCGCTTATCCTTTATTAGGGAACCCCTAGCGCTGAGAGGCGAACGTGCTAACCACTAAGCCACCGTGCCGCCCTGGGCATGCATTAATGTGAATAAATCACGAAAAAGAGGTATTGCTGGGTGCGGCGCACAGTTACACCTCAGCGTACAGTTACACCTGTTTTTCGTGATTTATTCACAATAAGATAATAAGAAGTGGAAGATAATATAAAAATGAATACACAATCTCAAATGTCTTATTGCTTTTATACAATGATTACAAACACGCTATGATAAACAAGCTTTGATTAATGAATCAGTTTATTAAAAGCATAAATGTTAAACTGACTTTTGCGATGTAATCTAGGTTTTTAAAATAAACACTGATCATGTTTACGATTTCACTAACAATAAAATACCTCCATCTAGAGGCCAAATTTCAGAACGCAGTTTATAATGTATATAATTATATAATTTATAATGTATAATGAATAATTGTATAAATATAATGTATTGTGTCATACCATTATCTGGCGTACCACACTGGGCTACTTAGTTTACCACAGTTTAAGAACCACTGGTGTACAGCAAGTTTGTTAAAAAAAAACATGTGGTCGATCGTGAATCAACTTAACGTTAAATACAAATTCCATTTTCACAAATGTTGGGATAATTTGTGTAAAGAAGTGAACAAAAGAACCTATAATTGTATTTTTCTTATTATTTATCTAACAAACTGACTGCAGCAGTTATAGGCTTGTGTTTAAGGAATCAGCCTTGTGACCTTAAAGTCCCTGGTTCGAGTCCTGGTCCCACCATGTATTATGGCTGAGGTGCCTGTGAGCATGGCACTTAACCCAAATTGCTTTCAGGGCAGCATGTACAAGGCTGTCCATTGCTCTGGGCATGTGTGCTCACTTCACTCAGTGTGTGTATATGTGTGTTTACTGCTTGGCTGGGTTAAATGTGTAGGGCAGGTTCATCTGAGTGTAAGCACAGTGAGCAAAAGAAATCAATCACTTACAATACAAATAATGTCTCTGTTGTCCAGCTTAACAGCATTTTAAATCTTAATGTATTGCCATTAACACACCCATTACCAGTTGGGACAGAAACATGTTTACCACTGTTCAGCTTTTAAACATTTTGAAATTAAGGATGGTCACTGTTGTAGCCCCTGCTTTCATAAAGCTAAACTTTCACTACTTTCCACTGATTGTTCTTACTTGATGCCCTATGCAATAGTAGACAGATCTACAAGGTCAGTCCTGCACATGCATTATGCCTGTGAAACTCTTGTTGTTACATTTAGAATGAGGCCTGTCTTTGACATGCTGAAAAGCCATAGCTTTTACAGAGTTGTAGTTATTAGTTATTAGCTTTTATAGTAGTTGTAGTTATGGGCATTTGTATTTGTATTGAAATTATGTGTGGTTTTATCCTTTATCATTGTCTCACAATGCTTATATCACCCATAATTTCTAAGCATAAATATAAACAGTTTTCTGGATCTGAGATTAAAGACAGTGAAAATATGGTCATTTTTAAAAGGTAAATAAGACTGTGCAAACAGTTATCAGCAACAACCAACCTTTAGTGTAGTTCATCAGTGTGCATTTATACAGCGGTGAATATAAAAAACATACAAAAAATCTAAACAAATAAGTTCATAATGTAAGTTATATGTAATAATGTGGAATGAGACAGGGAAAACGTATGGAACACAAGAAATAAAAGTGCTAAAAGGCATGGAAAGCCAAAATAGCTGCTGAAAACACTGTTCTAACCACTGAATCACACACATTTAACATTTTACTATTATATTTGTTTGTGGGCGGTACGGTGGCTTAGTGGTTAGCACGTTTTCCTCTCAGCCCAGGAGATCCAGGTTCGAATCCCAATCTGGGTGGAGTTTCCATGTTCTCCTCGTGTCAGGTTACCTCAGCGTTCTTCAGTTTCCTCCCATAATCTAAAAACATGGATTCAAGGTAAATTGACTGCTCTAAACTGCGCCTATATGGTTTGTGAATGAGTGTGAGTGTGCCCAGTGATAGATTGGTGCCCTGTCCTGGGTGTATCTGCACAGGGCCCAAAATGTGACCCCCTGCGACCTTAATAGAGGATAAAGCAGATGAATAGGAATAAATTAATTAGTTTGTTTCCCGTGTTGCAGGAAGGAGTTAAAAAATTGTGTATATTGGCAAAATACAGTTAACCTGGTTAATGTTTTTAATGTTTTAAAAGACTTGTTTTGGGATTTCAGGCTCTTGAGATATCATGCTGCTTGGAAACAAAGTTTGGTAAAGAAAACAACTGATTTAGAGAGGCAGAGCTGACATAGCTTCAGGTGCATGGTTTTAGTGATGCTGACTTAGAGGACAGTGCCTGCAGGAAAAACCAATTAGAGTCAGAATACAAAAAAAAAAAAAACACTTCCACTTGTAGTGAAAGAAGTAATACCCTGCAGAGATTCCTACTTAAATGACATGTATTCATTTTATGTAAATAAATTAATAAATCATATCTAAAGAACATATTCAAATACGATGTTTTAAAAATCATTATGAATATTATATTGAACTTTATTTTGTTTTAATTTTTGTACAGGTCATGTTGTATTTAATTATTTCCAATTTATAAAATTTGAAAATGCAAATGACAATTTAGAACACATTTTTTAATGGAGAATATATACTGTATTATCCTTCATTTATTTATTCATTTTTTGTCTTCCGCTTTATCCTCTACTAGGGAAGCGGGGAACGTTTTCCGTGCCCATCCAGGGGAGAATGTTTCAGGTGCTGGGCAGATATACTTAGGACAGGGCATCAATTTATCACTGGGCAGACACTCACTTACACAGACACACAAAAACACACTGTATATGGGGCAATTTAGAACATTAAATCTATGTTTTTGGACTTTGGGACAAAACTGGAGAACTCTGAGTAAACTACCGCGGACACAGGGAGAACATGGAAACTCCACCCAGATTGGGATTCGAACCTGGAATCCACAGTGCTGAGAGTTAAACTTGCCGACCACTAAGGCACCGTGTCATTTATTTATCGCTCAACACAAGTTAGTACATTATCACATCACCAGATATCTGTAATAACTAATAAACATTGTATTCATTTCCACTGCTACACGGATGATACCAAGCTAAACCTAATTCCACACTACCACTTTCCTCCCTTACCGATTGTCTTGTTGAAATAAAATCTTGGCTCACTTCAAATTTTCTTAAATTAAACTGTAACCAAACTCAATTTATTTTAATTGATACAAAATTCATTTTAAATAAATTCCATAACCTCTCTCTTTTAATTAAAAACTTTGCCATTCCCCTTTTCCCCTCAGGTGAAAAGTCTGTCTGCTTACTTTCATCTCCGGAACATCAACCGTCTATGGTTGTCCCTTACTCCCCACCCCAATGATGTTTGTGTTTATAGTCTAGTCATTTAATGTTTAGACTATTGCAATTCTTTGTTGATTCAACTGGTTCAAAACCTAACTGCTGTTATTATTACTCATACTCATACTCATACACCTCTGTTGACTAAAGGTAAGTAAAATACTTCTACTTACCTTTAAAGTTCTTCACAATCTTGCTCCTGTCCGTACTCCTAGATCCTCCTCTATCTACTTCACCGTTCGCCCTGCTTGGCTTATTAATATGGGGAGCAGAGCTTTCAGCTGCTCTGCTCTTCAGCTATGGATCTTTCTTACATCTAACCTTTGCAATATTGATTCACTTTCTCAGTTTAAATCTAAACTTAAAACTCATTTTTTAAGATTAGCTTATTTCCTTTGATGACAATAAATGCATTGTACAGTTTTAATTCCACTTTCATATACTCTACTGTATTGTGGTTTTTGTGTTTTATTTGTGATGTAAGGTAACCTTGAGTGTCAAGAGAAAGGTGCCTAAAAATAAAATGTATTATTTGTTAATCTGGGCATTTCGATTCTTTTTGTCATTTGTAAAAAGCATAACATTTACATTTGGTCTTTTATTCGACACAACTTCCAAGTATCCCAACTTGATGGCTGGAGTCAGAACACAGGGACAGCACCCCTGAAGCAATGAGGGTTAAGGGCCTTGCTTAAGGGCCACATTGGTAATGTCACTGAACAGGGGATTAAAACCCACAGCCATCGGATTGATAGCCCTAACACCTTAACCACTGAGCTACCACACCCATAACTACCACCCAAACCCTATGAACATTGTATTTCTTTGTTAATGAATTTAAATAAACATGGATATTGATAAATATGTAGTCCCTGGATCTTAATGCTAAGCATGACAAAGTTGCTAATAATAAGTCATAATAAAATTGGACAGTGCTTTTTAGGGTTTGTCAACAGAACATTACAGTCCAGTGATCACTGTTTAGCCTACAGGGAGCACGTATGTGTTTTTCAAGCAAACACATGCTACAAAAGCATAACCATCTCTGCCCTACTGTTCTTGCTCAATTATCGCCTTGATGGCAAAGCTGGAATCATGCCTTTTCTCCCACAGTGTGAACAGCTGGAGGGAAGCAAGGTATGGCACGTGTGAAGGAAAACTGTGAGGCTTGGAGACTGACTGTTCCACGGGATATTTTACTGTTTCCCATTTACTAGACTGCACTGAATGTGCTATTGGCAAACAGGCTTGGGTACTGGCTAATAAAAGCTCCTTGAGAATTTCCTGTGGAATGCAAATCTCACAAGGGTTATGTGATGTTCATTTACTTTGAAACACTACGGAAACCACTGTTATGTGTGAATATGAGTGTGTGAGAGTGAAAACAAAAGTCAAAACTTGTCACTGGTTCTTTTTTATGTGATGATCTACTCCATGGATTTACAAATAGTGGTTGTCAAAGGGTTTCATCCCAAAGTTTTTATAGAATACATATACTTATACACTGACCAGGCATAACACCTGACATGACCACTTTCCTAATATTGTGTTGCTCCCCCCTTTTTGTTGCCAATACAGCCATGATCCATTCAGACGTGGACTTTACTGGACCCCTGCAGATGTGCTGTGATATTTGGCACCATGTCAGATGTAACCCATTACAAATTTTGGGTTAGCAGATTTAACACTTTATTGCTTTTATAATAATCTACCTACCTACCTATCCACCTACCTACCCACTCACCCACACTTCTTTACAGTGATAAAGAATGTAAAAAAACCAAAATATACTGTATTATATTTTTTCTGAAAATATCCTTACATTTTAGTTTAATAACAATTCAGAAAAAAAACAAAGGGTGAAAAATGTTAAGATTTGAATTGCAATTGGTGGCTCACCAACCATTAACAATTTAAAAGGTTGAGCTGTAGGAACTGTTTCATATCCCTATTTATTACCTTATTTGTTACTACTTATTGGGTGACACATTTCCTTAAAGAAATCTGACATTTAATGTTTGTAAATGAATGAAATACTTTTGACTTTTATTAAAAAGTTTGCACTGACATCTGAGCAAATGGCAAAGTGTTGAGCTCAATATACTACACTGCTACAAGCAGACTTGATGGCGTAGTCAGGCTGTAGACATAGATAACTGAACGGTAACAAGATCTGCCCTGCTAGGGTTCACTTTGACCCAGTTGTGTTGATTTTTTTTTTTTCATCTGTACTGGCTAGAATATCACATTTCTATATTGTTAACACCTGTACCTTATAAATGGAAACCTAATGCTCCATTTGCATGTGACCTAACATGTTTTGTTTTTTAAAGAAAACTATTTTAAATAGATTTTTTTTTTTCATAACTTTTGATTGATTAATGGTATAAGCCGTTCACTATCGAGCTCCTGGATGTCTGTTTAACGTTGATTGGAGACGTTATAAACTGCTAGTTGTGATGGACTTGGCTGCTTCCTTTGGCAATTTTCATTAACTGTGTCATGCGGTTATGTTTAGCCATGTTGCATGATAACATTTTGTCTTATTTTTAAGGAATGTAGGGTTGGAGTTAGTGGTCATTTCAATGTTAATATTTACGTGGTTGATGAGATTAAGTACCTCCTGATGATGTTGAGGTCCATATGGCAGGATTAACGGGCAGGTGTTATCTCACATATATGGAAGATTCTGTTCATAATTGTTACAGTAAATGCTTACAATGAATGAATTTGCTAAAATGCCATATTAGACATTATTTAATTATTAATTAATTAATTAATTAATTAATTCATTCATTCATTCATTCATTCATTATCTTCTGCTTAATCCTCTATTAGGGATTAAGTTCACCATGCCCACCCAGAGGAGAACGTTTCGGTCGCTGGGCATACACCCAGGACAGGGTGCCAATCTATCGCTGGGCACACTAAGTCACACAGACACACACACACTATACGAGACAATTTTAGAGCGTTCAGTTTACCTTGAATCCATGTTTTTAGACTGTGGGAGGAAACCGGATAACCCGGAGGAAACCCATGTAGACACGGGGAGAACATGGAAACTCTATGCAGATTGGGATTCAAACATGAATCCTTAGCACTGAAAGAAGAACATGCCAACCACTAAGCCACCGTGCTGCCTCTTACTTTATATTCATTCCTTATCTTCCACTTTATCCTATATTAGGGTCGCGGGGGGGTTCCCCATGCCCATCCAGGGGAGAACGTTTCAGGCGCTGGGCAGATACACACAGGACAGGGCGCCAATCTATCGCTGGGCGGACACTCACGCACACAAACACACTCTACATTGGGCATTTTGGACAACTCTTGATCCATGGACTTGATCCATGTTTTTTGGACTGTGGAAGGAAACCGTAGAACCCAGAGGAAACCCACGCGGACACGGGGAGAACATGGAAACTCCACCCAGATGGGAATTTGAACTGGAAATCCCTAGCGCTAAGAGGAGAACGTGCTAACCACTAAGCCACCGTGCCACCGCCTCTTACTTAATAATTTAACAAAAATATTATGTGTTTTGTAAATCTGAAGCCAAATATCTGTTAAATGTTTCTACTGCATTCCTGATATTTTTGTATTGGATGAATTCGAGAACAGATTTTTTTATTGTTATAACTACAGTTTTATTTGCTTTACTCAGATGCCTACCACTAATTAGTAAATTACAAGATCAAGGTTCATTTCCACAGCAAATAAAGCTACATAAGAACCTAATAAGTGTTAAAACCTGCTTTTTTAATGCTTAAAGGTAGTCTTACATTAAAGATCTTGCAATTGTTTTGACCTGGTCTTGCGTGTACTTAAACAATAAGATGCAGTGCTCATTGTGTATCTGGTCTCATGCAGTACAACAGTTGCTGTCCTTTAGACCTGACACCTATTCAAGGACACGTGTCACGTCAGGCATGCAGACTGCAGCTGGCAGCCTGATTAAAGTTTCATAAGAGAGAGGAACAATGTGAAATTTAGCCTCAGATTAATGAATGGCTAAGAAAATACACTCACAGGCTCTGCCCTAATAAGCTTTGTTTAATAATTTCAGAGGTGAGACGGAAACAAAAATCTTAAATCTTACTTTGCATGATGTTCTATCAGTTGCATACACAATTAAAACAATTAAAACTATGCAAATTACAGATAACAAATTAACAATCATAAAATGTTACTGATATTTTAATTGACTCAAATCAAAGTCATCTATTTGTGAAAAACTAATTTGCCACATGCGTGCATTATTTTATGATCAGGAGGAATTTATAATTGATTATTTTTCAGCAGCATAATTGAAAGCTGCTTCTCATTGCTTTCCACATTTTTTTAAAGAAAGAGTTCTATTATAAATTATGTACCACAACTCAAATGTCAGCTAAACCTTCCTGCAGGACATGTCATTATATGAGACAGGAGTCTTGTCCTGTCCATTTTTACAGTTTTTTTTTTTTTGCTGAACAGTTGATTTTTGGTCCTCCAGACCCAGCCTCCACAAGTTTTATTTGTGTTTTCTTAGCTGCTTGAAAGAACTTTTCAAGCGTCTTTTTTGCATGCTCATCAGCAGCATACATCCTAACAGCAATTATTTATATCCACAATGCATCCCACCAGGTTCATTCAGGACTGCAAATTCACAAGTGTTTCTCTTTTTTTCTTCTGTTTCATTTTTGCTCTTTTATATACATGAGGTTTTAAAAAAGCTGTACTTTCATTGGCTGTAAAATATCTCTAAATCTTGTGTAATGGGTTACTTTTTTATTTCATGTACTTAAAAAATATACAGTTGATTCAAGCATATACAGCAAACTATGAAATTCTTTCAACTGATGGACTTTTTGTATAAAGTTTTGTGTACAGTGTGGGGGCCTGTTTAATTTTTGTTGTAGATTTCTTTTTAATTATCAAAAATGGGTTTCCTCCGGGTTCTCTGCTTTCCTCCCACAGTCCAAAATCCCAGAAATTGCCCCATATAGTGTGTGTCTGTGTGATTGGCACACTGTCCTGTGTGTATTAGAGGGCGTCAGAGCTCAGAGGTTAGGGTGTGTTGGGTTATCAAATTAGAAGGTTGTGGGTTTAACTCCCAGGTCCGCTGTAGTTGCCACTCTGGGTCCTTGAGCAAGGTCCCTGACCCTCATCATTTCAGAGATGTTTTGGCTAACCCTGTGCCCGCTTTGTACGTTGCTTTGGATAGTGTCTGCTAAATGACCATATGTAAGTGTGTATCTGCCCAGAGCCCGAATTATTCTCCCCTGGATGGGCAGAGGGAACTTTTATTTTATTTTATCTTTATTTTTATCTTACTCTATCCTATTTTCCTTTTAAACAAATTTTATTTTCTGTGGAGAGGTCAAAAAAGAATTTCACTGCTGGCTGTATCACGTATAACCACGTATGTGACCAATAAACCTGATTCTGATTCTGATTCTGAACCTCCTTCCTCACCAAAATAGAGGATTAAGCTGAATGAATATATAAATGTTTTTCGTTTTACATAAAAAAAACCATCTTATATTACACATGCGATTACTTTTACTAAGGCCACATTTTGGCCCTTCAACCTTTTTTATTATAGTAGGTCAAATTTAGTAAATAAACATTAACTTAGAACAGCAGTCAAATGTGGAATTTGATCAAGAGTTTCAAAACCGTTGCATAAGACTAGAGTATTGTACTGAACTGTACTGGACCTCTGTTATCCCAAACACTTTTCATATTTTTTTTAATTTTCATTTTCATAAGGGTGGCATGATGGCATAGTGGTCAGCACGACTGCCTCTCAGCACTGGGGATCCAGGTTTGAAACTTGATTTGGGTGGAGTTTCCATGTTTCCATGTAGGTTTTCTCCGGATTCTCTGTTTTCCCGTCACAGTCCAAAAACAAGGATTTAAAAGGGAATTAGTTGATCAAAATTGGTACCGATATAAGGTGTGTGTACATTTACCCAGGATCCAAAACGTTCTCCCCTGGATGGGCATGGATAACCTTACAAGGGGTTTAAGACAAGATTTTCTCAAACAATTAAATTATTAAGCATAAGGAATAAATATTGGCACCCATGAGAAGTGTAATTGTTTAATTTAGAAAATTAAATTTTCACCAGGTTTTTAAAAAAGTTTTAAGTTTATGTTATTTATTGTTTTGAGCTTGGTCCATACACATAACATGTGTAAAAACTCTTTAAGTACCGTTAAAAAACAAAAAAACTAATGTAATTGAACTTTAATCAAATGGACAAACAGACAATGCAAATATTTAGTTGTCAATCTAATTCAAAATCAAAATTTGAACAGAACCCTATTACAAATGTAGAAATTGATGCTTGCAGCCTAAAAAAGTTGGAACAGATTTAAACTAAGGAGCATGCACTAGGCGTTGGTTCTTGGTCCATGTAAGATTGTGGTTCTCCACTTTGTACCACACTTTATTAAAAAGAAGGTTTAGTTTATAGCCAATATTTCTCACAGCAAGATTAAATAAGTATTTCAGTGATCTACAGTTCGCCTCTTAGCGCTGGGGATTTGAGGTTAGAATCAAAATCTTGGTGGAATTTTTATGTTCTCCCCGTGTCTGCGTGGGTTTCCTCTGGGTTCTCTGGTTTCCTCCTACAGTCCAAAAACATGTCTTCAAAATGAATTGATTCTCTAAATTGCCCCAATAGTGTGTTTGTGTCTGTGTGAATGAGAGTGCCTAGCGATGGATTGGCTGTCCTGGGTGAATCTGCCCAGCTCCCGAAACGTTCCCCCCCCCCCACACCACAACTCTATTAGAGGATGAAGCAGAATGTAATGAATGAATGAATGACTTCCTATAATCCTAAAAAGATTCAGGAAGGCATGAAATGATGGAGACTACTTTTTCATGAGCAGGACTATTGAGCCCTCAGGCACTATTGTCACTATTGTGACAGCATCAGTCTACCATGAATGATTATGTTTTTACTCAACACAATTTGCTGCTGCATCAAAAAATGCAAAACTGTACAATTTAAATCTAAAATCTTTGGTTTAGCAATGTTGAGGGATTTGTGACCCAAAATCAAAAGCCCAAAGACTGTTGTGGATTCTATGTGCCAAAAATAAAAAATACCATTCAGACAATACAATACAGTTAACAATAAAAAGTGCAAAAAACAGCATTTGTGATGGCATGGAGGTGCATCAGTAATCCGCATTTATCACTAAAAGACATGCTGCTGTCAAGATGATATCTTTTCCCTGGATCTTTGTCTATTTCACACCTCATTTTATACACTGCTGCACAAGTTACAACAGCGTGACATAGTGTATAGTGTGTGTACTTTCCTGGTCTGCCTGAAATGCAGCTATGTCTTTTGTTAAAAATAGGTGGAAATCGGGGCAGACCAAATTCCTTTCTTCCTTATGTCCTGTCCATGTCTGTGTGGGTTTTTTTTCTGGGGACTCCTGTGTCCTTCCACATGCCAAATACATTTATTCATTTATTATCTTTTGTTTAATCCTCAACAAGGGTCGTGGGGATGTTCCCTATGCCCATCCAGGAGCCTTGGGAACTATGCAGATACATGCTGCCCGGCCGCTCAAGAAGGATGAGTCCCCCAGTGAGTCCTGGTCCTCCCAAGGTTTCATCCTTAAAATAACAACATAACACTGTTGCTTCGGCTTGCACTTTGGGAGTTCAAAGGCTTTTAACTCTGTACAGCTGCTTTGTGACAGTGTAATGTTGTAAAAAATGCTCTATAAATAAATTGCTTGAAATGACTTACCTCCAATATATCGCTGGGCACACACTCATTCACACAGACAGACACAAACACACAAACACAAACTATATAGAGCAATTTAGAGCATTCAATTTACCTTGAGTTTACTGGAGAACCAGGAGAAAACCCATGCAGACACAGGGAGAACATGGAAAATACATGGAAAAAAACTACCCAGACTGGGATTTGAACCTGGAATCCCCAGCGCTGAAAGGCAACCACCATGCAGCCCGTTACTAAAGACAAGCTAATAATATTTTTTATAGTCAATTACCCCCATGTATTGATTGCAACTTCTGGGAAATAATCATTGATGCTGCCCAGATGTTAAGCCAAAAAAACCCATTAAAAATATTACGTTTGTTTCTTTGTCTATTTTACAATATTTTTGGAAATCGAATTTGAATCTTTCTAGATATTTTACTAAAGAATTATAAACATATAGAGGTAAAAATAAAGTTTTTTTTTTTTTTAGTAAATTAGCTATACAAAGTCACAACCAGAGAAAATTTTTTGTAGTTCATATAATTAACAAACTCACCACTGTAGAATAATATCTTGCTAAAAGTCTCCTGTCACTGTTTAGGACTCCTAAAATACTACCTATAAAGTTTATCCCTGAAACATTTATATTTATTCTAAGTATTCTAATTGTAAGCCTTTAAACCCCCAAAAAGCAAGCCGAAGCGACAGTGGAAAGAAATAGCTGTTATGTTGTTATTTTATTTTCATTCATTCATTATCTTCCGCTTTGTCCTATATTAGGGTCACGGGGGGGTTCCCCATGCCCATCCAGGGGAGAACGTCTCGGGCGCTGGGCAGACACACCCAGGAAAGGGCGCCGATCTATCGCTGGGCACACACTCACACAGACACGCATACATACACACACTATATGGGGCAATTTGGAGAACTCAATTGACTTGAACCATGTTTTTGGACTGTGGAAGGAAACCGGAGAACCCGCAGGAAACCCACGCGGACACAGGGAGAACATGGAAACTCCACCCAGATGGGGATTCGTACCGGGAAGAGGCGGACATGCTAACCACTAAGCCAACATTCCCCCCGTTATTTTATTTTATTTAATTTTTTTTATGAAGAAACCTTGGAGGGACCAAGGCTTAGTGGGGGACTCATCCTCCTTGAGCATCCGGGCAGCATCAACAGTGTAGGACATTCATGTACAGATTGTGTACTGATCAGGTGTCTGTATTAAAAAATTGGAAAAAACTATAATAATTGGAAAATTATAAAGTCCATCAAGGGCATCATCCAATAAAAATCCAGGTTCCATCCAGAAATCGGCAGAGCCATGGATGAGATTCTCAAAGATAAAGATACAGAACTCAGAGTTTAAACTTTTAGTGTCTGGCCTACAGGGCAATCTCTGGATCTGCCCCCTCTTAACTTCCCTTCACTTTTCAAAATACACTCCAACTTGTTCACTTTGCTCTAGTGATGAATGTTGCCTGGTGATTCCACCTCACCGTGGTGCTAATTCTCAGTCCATAGCGTTCTCCACTGCTAAATGGTGGAACCATCTTCCCAACTCTGTCTGTAAGGCTGTAAGTCAATTTACATTCTCAAGAAACAACTCTTTCACAAACGCCTGATATTAAAATCAAAAATATGTGGGGATGCAGGATTGGATAATCAGGTTTGATAATTCTACAGTGTAGCTGTTTTTTTCCACTGCTGACTTGTGTTGTTCTCTTATTTGTAAGTCCCTTTGGATAAAAGCATCTGCTAAATGACTAAATGTACAGTACATGTGCTGAAGCAACAGGTTGATCTACACTTTTTTAATGCTACAAGGCCAGCAAAATTCATTCTGAAGGCACATCTTAAAGCCTCGCAACTGGTTAAAGGTAATGGAGAAGTAAGGTGAGGCATGGATGTATGTGGCTGGAGATGTTTATGTCCACAGGCCAGAAAAAACAGAGTGACACAAAGTCACAAGGCTCTGAGCCATAGACTACAGTTCCAGTAATAATACCCGCAGAAGCACATTTTGCATGTGGTGAAGCAAATAATGTCAGTATGATAGCAAAGATCAAAGATCACTTAAGCCATGATCTTTACGTGTCAACATGGGTTTCCTCCTGTTTCCTCCCTGTTATACTCGCCTACCTAGAGATTAAAGCGGCTGCGCATAGGAAACGCAGAGCCGTTGCGCTCTAACGCGCTGAAGAGAGCCAGGCACGCAGGTAGCAGGGAAAAGGAATTTATTAAAGGTGTAGGAACACCACTAAACAAAGGTACCGGACGAGTGAACATAAGGTTAAATACGAAGTGCACCGAGGACAGGGAATGAAGGAAATAAATACAAATGAAATCCGACCACGTGCACAACACAACCAATCAACAGAAAGAGATAATTAAACAAACTAAATACCGTTAATGAAAGTAAATTAACAAACATAGAACACTCCCACAGTCCAAAAACATGGATTTATTGTGTGTGTGTGTTTGTGTGTGTGTGAGTGAGTGTGTCTCGTGATAGATTGGCGCCCTGTCTGTCAAGGTGCTCGAAACATTCTCCCCTGGATAGGCATGGGAAACCCCCCCACCCTAGTAGAGGATGAAGCGGAAGATAATGAATGAATGATTTACTGAATGATTTATGAAGGTTAATTGTTGCACCCTTCGATCGAATGCTATGTCTAATTTAAAATACTGTAATTAATGTAAAATATTTATAAGTATGTAGTATGCAAACATTTATCTGACTAAAAAATGAAAAATGAACTTCTTTGCTTTTGGATCTGGTGATTTTTTGTCATGTTTTAATTAACCAGAAGTTAAAAATCTGTCAGATGTCTGCGACTTTAAATGTCAGGAGCAACTTAGTTTATTTGAGGAATATTAGAGAGAACCATTAATTCATACATTCATTCATTATTCATCTGCTTAATCCTCTACCAGGGTCGCGGGTACCAGGGTTGCGTTTGTTCCCATGCCCATCATGGGGAAAACATTTCAGATACTAGGCAGATAC
Organism: Corydoras maculifer; assembly: GCA_019802435.1. NCBI lineage: Eukaryota > Metazoa > Chordata > Actinopteri > Siluriformes > Callichthyidae > Corydoras > Corydoras maculifer. The sequence continues at coordinate 1,009,941 of JAFMOD010000506.1, forward strand.
ACCCAGTGCCAACCTATCGCTGGACACACTCACTCACACAGGCACACACACACACTCTATATAGAGCATTGAATTTACCTTAAATCCATGTTTTTGGACTGTGGGAGGAAATCCACACGGACAAGGGGAGAACATGGAAACTCCACCCAGATTGGGATTCGAACCTGGCTCCCCAGTGTTAAGAAGAGAATGTGCTAACCACTAAGTCACCGCGCCGATTAGAGAAAATCTTGCAGCGCAAATTATATCAGATTGACTTGCTTGACAAACTGATCTGGACTAACTAGCCAGGTTCCATGTCTCGAGCACACTTTTTAGTGCCTCCCCCTTTTGTACATGCATTCCAAGCTGGATAGCTCAGCGAAGTTACATTTTGCATATCAAATCCACTGTAATTTTCTTATTTAAATTTTAAATTTCATGCTTAAATTTACATTACACTTTTATTCAAAGTGATTTTCAAATGAGAGAACAACACAAGACAAAGACAAAACAGCTACATTGGAGTATGCTCAACATGATCATTATCTGATCTTGCTTTTTTTATATCAAGTGTTTCTGGAAAAGATGTAGTTAGGCTTTTTTCTTGAAGATAAGGCTTTTTTCTTAAGCTAAAACACTTAACCCTTTTTTTTTCATACGCAGAAATGGAAAATGATATTTTTATCTTTGTGACGCACTGCTCTTCTCAGGTTACAGAGTTCTTTACTCTGTATGTTTTTGTTTCCTCCTGTCAACTATATTACAGTAGATTATAGGACTTGAAGATGACCAGTTGCCTTGCCTTACATAATTATTAATTTGATGCTTACAGAATATTAAAATATTGTATGGAATGTATGCTGGGTTGCCCGAGGGTCTCCTCAAATCCCCGCACCCCCTTTACAGCACAAACAGTGTGGTGGCAAAGGCACAGTCAAGCACTGATCTGTAAATGAGAGATGGAGTCTAAGATGGAGTCTTAGTAGTGCTTAAGAGGACAGGAGTAGATTCTTGGTGAGATTGAAAATGAGATACCTTGGTTTTGCCTAATTATCCAAAAGAGCTTGGTTTATGCATAAAAACAATGTGGTCTGGCTTATAATGTCCGTCTCTGTCTTGTGGCACAATTGCAAATGCTGAAATAGATACGGGCCTTCCCCATTTTGTTTTCAAATAGTTGGATGCACAGTGCCCATAATGCATCCAGAAATGGCCTTCAGGACCATTTCTGCATCTGCTCCCTCTTAACTTCACTCTATCTTTTCAAAATGCAAAATGGTGGAACGATCTTCCCAACTCTGTCCGTAAGGTAGAGTCACTTTTTAAGAAACTACTGAAGACACATCTTTTTAAGAAACACCTGTTGTAGAAAAAAAGGAAGGGGGGTGCAGGATCAGGTAACAAAATCAGGTTTGATAATTCTACATTGTAGCTAGTTTTCTCCACCACTACTGACTTGTGTTCTCTTTTGTCATTTTGGATAAAAGCGTCTGCTAAATGATAAAATGCATTGCTAGGTGCTTGATTTTATACACATGTGGCAATAGGAGGGAATCAAATCTGAAATGAATGAATTTTCATCTGCATCTGTCTTTCTTCTTAATTGCATTCTTCATTTGTTATCTTCTGCTTAATCCTCTATTAGGTTAGAAACATTCATTTTATCTTGAATCCATACTTTTTGGACTGTGGGAGGAAACCCAGACGGACACGGGGAGAACATGGAAACTCCACACTGATCGGGATTCAAACCTGGATCCCAGTGTTGAGAAGTGAACATGCTGAATACTAAGCCACCATGCCACCCTTATCTCTGTATATAAAAATATATATAAGTTAAATTATTTATTTCATTAATATGCTTTGAAAGTAAAACATGTTATAATCAACACTTTCTTGAAATGTTATAAACAAATTTTATATATATATAGATACACTTGATACACATCATGGAACATTCATGAGGGCTGCCTATATTTTTGTTTCTATTTTAAATACCCATGCGTTTAAAGGGATTCCATTCACATGGGACTTGTTTATAACACACAGCTGCCCTCGGCCTCTTTCCACTGTGCTTTCACCTCCGACCTTCAAAGTGTGTGCACCTGACCCTGTCTGGCTTGCCAGTCCTGGATAGTTTAGGAAACCCTGTCCACATTCTTTTTGGCCCCCTCCCGTGAGCAGGCTTTTCGTGTGACGACACCTAATCCGTCAGCACCATGCATGGCTAAGAAGCTCTGAGTCTCATCTACGCAGCAGTGTAAAGTGGGGAGGGGAGGTGAGAAGGTTTGTAGAGGCACATAACTCACAGGGATAGTGTGGAAGTCCTGATTGAGCACAATAGCAGCGGTTCTGCTGAGGTGTCAGTGCTCTAGAGCGTTTTTATGTGCAACGGCTTGATTGGCTGCGATAGATCATTGTACCTCAAGGTTACCAGTGTTGAAAGTAAAGGCAATGAAACATCAACAGTGTGAGGATTCTAGATGTGGGAAATAATCAAAACTGAAATATAAAATAAAAACACTTTGTCAGATCTTTTTATCTTCTTCTCTTCCAAATTAACTTCTTCAGTATCTGCGTTTCTCTAAATGTAAATGAACATTTAGCTTTCTAGTCAAGAAATGAAAAGAAACACAATTTACAAATATCAAGTTCAAGTAATTTATTTATATAGCGCTTTTTACAACAGTATATTGTCACAAAGCAGCTTTACACACACACACACATACATACATACAAATATGTATATTTGTATGGTATGTATGTTTTATTAATATAATCCTAACTATTGAAATTTAAATCAATTTACTGTAGATCCATGACGACATAAAAAAAAAACACATGCACCACATTTAACAAATGTGCTGCAAATTATTCAAACACACACACACACACACACACACACTAAACATGCTAAATTTTATTAAAACAAACCAAATCAATGAGAAGGGTCAGGATGCAACTTGGTTCTCCACTTTAGACTGGAAATGTATGACCTTAACAAACACAATTTCCATGTTCATTGCGATTTCTGAATTCTTTTGTTACATTTTGTCAGTTTGTCAGTTCTGCTGAAGTAATTTCACTTAATGTAAGTGTATGTGCATTAAATATGACTCATGATAAATTCAACACTAGGCATTCAAACCTTTTTCTTTCTCTGCTAAGTAATAAAAATGTATTTTTGTCTTCAACCTTGACAACCATGGATATACAGTGGGTTGCAAAAGTATTCATACCCCTTGAACTTTTCCATATTTTGTCACATTACAACCACAAACATAAATATATTTCACTGGAATTTAATGTGAAAGACCAACACAAAGTGGTATACAATTGTGAAGTGGAATGAAAGTTATACATGAATCAACAATTTTTTTACAAATAAAAAACTGAAAAGTGCGATGTGCAAAATTATTCAGCCCCCCTGAGTCAATACTTTG
>JAFMOD010000506.1:1019993-1065135 GCA_019802435.1 Corydoras maculifer
GCCTGGCCGCTCAAGGAGGATGAGTCCCCCACTGAGTCTTGGTCCTCCCAAGGTTTCTTCCTTGAATAACAACATAAAAGGGAGTTTTTTCTTGCCACTGTCGCTTCGGCTTGCTCTTTGGGGGTTTAAAGGCTTTTCATTCTGTAAAGCTGCTTTGTGACAATGTACTGTTGTAAAAAGCGCTATATAAATAAATAACTTGAACTTGAACTTAACTTAAGTAATTTAGGATTTGCTCTGAATATAATTTTTATATAATGTAATTATAAAAATTTTTATATATTTTTTTACTATCTATTATATTTAAATTTACATGTTTATATTTTTGAATATGTACATATGTATTTAACAACCTATAAAATTATTACTGTATAATACACTTATATGCATATTTCATCGATGGGGGTTCCCCATGTCCATCCAGGGGAGAACGTCTCGGGTGCTGGGCAGATAAACCCAGGACAGGGCACTAATCTATCGCTGGGCACACTCACTCACACAAACACACTCTATACGGGCCAATTTGGAGAATTCAATCGACTTGATCCATGTTTTTGGACTGTGGGAGGAACCCAGAGGAAACTCAGGTGGACACGGGGAGAACATGGAAACTCCACCCAGATTGGGATTCGAACCGTGAATCTCTAGCGCTGAGAGGCGAACGTGCTAACCACTAAGCCACAGTGCCACCCCTTATATGTATATTAATTTGTTTATATATTTGTTTATATATATAAATATAAATATATATATATATATATATATATATATATATATATATATATATATATATATATATATATATCTGCGTGCATCCTTGTGCGTGTTTGTGTGTGTAGTATTTAGTTATTCTATAACCAACATATATAATACTGTATATCTTACTATACATACATATATATATATGACATGCTTATATTTATGTATACATGTTTATACACAGGGCGGCACGATAGCTTAGTGGTTAGCACTGGAGATTCCAGGTTCAAATCCCAATTTGGGTGGAGTTTCCATGTTCTCCCTGTGTCTATGTTGGTTTCCCGGGTTCTTCGGCTTCCTCTCACTGTTCAAAAACATGGATTCAAGGTAAATTGAATACTCTAAATTGCCCCATATAGAGTGTGTTTGTGTGTGTTTCTCTGTGTGTGTAAACAATAAAAAAACAGAAACAGTAACAGCATGTATTCAAATAAGTTCAAGTTCAAGTTATTTATTTCTATAGCGCTTTTTACAACAGTACATTGTCACAAAGCAGCTTTACAGAATGAAAGGCCTTTAAACCCCCAAAGAGCAAGCCGAAGCGACAGTGGCAAGAAAAAACTCCCTTTTATGTTGTTATTCAAGGAAGAAACCTTGGGAGGACCAAGACTCAGTGGGGGACTCATCCTCCTTGAGCGGCCAGGCAGCAACAACTGTAATATTGTTGCTGTAATGTAACTGCAATGTAAAATACACTGTATAGTTATGTATACTTTTGTCTTTGGTCATATTTTTTATTTATTATGTATTCTGTATTATTTACATTGATTAAATATTCTCTTAAAACAAATTCATATCAATTAAGTTGCATACATTTAGTTGTAGCACTTTAAACAGCAACATTGCCAGGCTGTTCAGTTTTTTTCTTTATATGGCTAGAAACTTATTAAAACCAAAAAAGAAACAGAGAGTATACAGAATAATTGTGCATTTGCAATGTTTTCGAAATCAACACACTTAAGTTACATTGATTGACACTTGATCCTGCATGCAACATTTAAATGCAGCAAAAGGGCAGAATAAATTTGGTATGACAGACACTAGCACTTGCCAAGGTGTCAGCTGGTAAGGACATTTGCAACAGATAAGACCAGTTGACAGGTTTGTGCTGGCGACGGGTAAAAGCCAGTAAAGTAATACCATTTTACCCAAGGCAAAAGGTGTGAGACTGCAACCCTCACCATGTAACTTGTGACAATTGTGAACAACTAGAGATAAATAATAATATAATAACGATCATAATAGTATAAAACTAAAAATACAACTAATATTGTACTATGGTTAAAAAAGATAAAAAAAAGTATACAAATGAATCAAACTAAATTAACTTTCTTTCAACTCTTTACACCTTAAAACTAACTACTTAGCATTTTGTCTCTTCACTGAAAAATAAATTATCTAACTAAAATGAAATGTTTTCTCTTTACATCATGGCTGAGCTATTTATGGCCACACTTACGAACAGACAAGCACACTTGTGACGCACATATCTTTGGGCAGCCTTGACACAGGCTAATGCAACAAGAATAGCAACAGCACCATCAATGTCTTTTCATCAGTGCGTTGTAAAGAAAGCTTTGAGCCAGTGTTTGCAAAAGGAAGAGACAGAGCAACAAACACTGGTACATTAATACACCTCTTATGCTGCATATTGATGTGCTAATCCTATCTTTGATCTTTTCAACAATGCTTTGTTTTACAAGTGGGTGGGTGTTTACACAGCACATTTTAGTCTGAGAGAGGAGGATTCACTCGACTCAACTATTCTTTATAACAAAGAGTAACATGTCCACTCAGCACACAGGGAGGGAACCTTTGCTTGCATAAAAGCATCTCTTAATACTACCCACTCCATGGTAATGAGTGCCTGGAACACAAAGAAAAGATGGTTGGACATTACAGTTCTGAACCCACTTAGGGACTCAGATATGAGCATTATTAAATTGTGCTATTATTTGTGACAGCCCCGTGTCTGTGTGGGGTTCGTTCACGTTTTCCGGTTTCCTACCACAATCCAAAAGCATGGATTTAAAGTAAAATAAATTGCCCCATATAGAGTGTGTTTTTGTGTGTGTGAGCGTGCCTAGTGAAAGATTGGCGCCCTGTCCTGGGTGTATTTACCCAGCGCCAAAACATTTTTTTTGGATGGGTGAGTCCTTACTGAGAACCCATACCCTTACAGAGAATTAAGCAGAATTAAGCAGAAGATAATGAATAAATGATTTACTTAATAAATTAAATTTGGTAGAGAGGAGGACATTATGTAGGACACTGAAATCCCTTCACCCCAACCTTACAATTGATGTATTAATGTATTTAAATGTTTCATATTAAAATGATAAAGTGCCTTCCCAAGCAACTGCCCCAAAGTTGGATGCAAACACTTGCCTAAAATGTGCTGGCACTCTGTGGAATTACTATTAACATTTACTGGAGCTAAAAGGCCTCGTCTGCACTTGAATAGTTCGAAGACATGCCTACGTGATTTGGGAATATAGTGTAGCTAACTGTCAAGGTTTGGCTAACTGTAGCTCACTTTATTGCATAAGACAGATTTGGCCCCAGTGACTTCTGCATTCTCAGATTAACAGCTGTTCCCTCGTAAGGCTTTTGAGGGGGAGGAATGATATTCAGCAACTCAATATCTGTTCTTGAACAAATACACCCACCACTGAGAAATTAGCATCTGTTAGAGGACTGTTGCAACTCCACGATGTACGCTACGCTGCTGAACATTACACTGAAATATGCCTTAATGTCAGTTTTACCAATGATTTATATTAATACTCTTGTTTTTCAGAGTGTCTGATTCATCATCACCATCTTCCTCTCTCTTTGCTCTTACATAATTGTACAATTTGAATACATTACGGAATCAAAACCATTCCAATTCAGATTTCATCAGCACATTTTTAATAGTGAAATCAGATGAGGCTCGAATTAGACAAACTGCCTGCACAGACTGAATAACTTTGAAAGAATTGTTGGTTGCAGGGAGAACATGCTTTAGGCTGAACCATTTCTGGGAAGGACAATGCAGTCCTCATGCCCTCACACAGGGACTGACAGGATTGTTATTCTGCGGTTGTGCATAGTTTCCTTAAATACCCCCTTCAGTCCATTACTGGGATTTAAGGGACCAACCAGCTACTGGCAAATTCTCTTTCATATGTTGTGACCTTGCTGGAATTCATAAGAAAATGTAAATCCACTACTATTTCATATTTATTCATTTTAAACAGCATTAACATTCAAATTGAAAAACTAATGTCTTTTACAATAAAAATTGATGTAAAACATTTATTTATTCATCCATTATCTTTCACTTAATCCTAGGATTGCGGGGTAATGTTTGTTCCCCATGCTTATTCAGGGGAGAATGTTTCGGGCGCTGGGTAGATACACCCAGGACAGGGCGCCAATCTATCTCTGGGCACTGTTAATAAAAAACCAGAATGTAAAAAATACACTGCTTTAGAGTAACAGAAATAGCTATGAACAATGAATTACATCTTTTTATTCATACAGAGACTTGAGAAACAGTAACTCATAATGCATCCCTTAGGTCTCACAGGCCTGGTTGTATAATCGCTCTCTGTCCTGCACGGTCATGTACATTCTATCATTGAAATTGGATTTCTCAGCAGACTAAATTTAAATAAGAGGCATAAATCTAGTTGTAGAACTGCCATTTTCAAAACCTATTCTTTTTTTGTAAAAAGGAGGCAGATTAAGTTCCAGAGCTTTTTGTTTGCAAAGTGTTAGGTAAGAGAACTCGGGTGATTAGTCAAACAAACTGTTACATATGATATTTTTGGAAACATCTATGAGTGGGATTATTTGATTTATATAGCAATTTTCATCAAATCAGTCAAAATCCAGATTAAAGCAATCTGCTGTTGTTTGCTCTGTAGTTGTTTAGGCCTGCCCCAGTATTCAAACTGACATGCAAATGGACATGTAACAAAATGAACCAGAATGATTGCTAATTTCAGGAGTTGCTACAAATATTAAACAGCCCAACCGTGTTTTAGGCTGCTAATAGTTTCTGTGCATGTGCTTTTTCCTCAAAATATGTATATTGTATATTTTACTCCATCCATGTATCCATTTACTCCGTCCATAAACCATCCAAGGTTTATCTTTTACTTTAATTACAAACTGTATTCTATTGTCTGTTTTTACTACCACTACTGTTTACTACTGTACTGTTCTACTAATTTTTAAAATTTTTTATAGAGTGACATTCTCATAGTATAACCACTGACTGCTGCAAATACCATCTTTAGTATAATAGTGTGTTGCAGTGGTAGGCTACAGTGTTTGGAGAACCAATCAAGGTAGAGCATTGTTGCTCATATTTTATACCTTAGTGTCAGTGTGTTCAGATGGTTTGAATCTTTTACTTATTAGGCTTCTTTACAGCAGTGACAATCAAAATATTCTACAGTATTTTCCACATCGGATGCCCTTCCAGATTGACTCTCTTATTTACATGGCCTTGGAACAGTACTATAAGGGGACATAGATACATATATTCTGTTACGGTGCACCCTGGTTAGTGGAGCGGTAAAAGACACAGATGGCAGGATAATGAAATAACAAGTATTTTTATTGAACATTACTGACAAGGGGGCAACAGTGGCTAAGTTGTTAGCATGTTAGCCTTTTAGCTAAGATCCAAGTTCGAATCCCAATCTGGGTGGAGATTCCATGTTTTTTCCAAGTCCATTACTCTACTCCATAAGAAAGTTATTATATTTATTAACACAAGTGTTACATACTGAGAGCACAACCAAATAAGCACCAACCATGTAACCAAACACTAAACAATTTCAGGCATGCGGTTAATCATGACAACATATTCAAGTGCACGCTGTAAAATGAGTTTCTACATTTGAATTTTTTTTTTTTAAATCACATCAATAAATATGTTAACACAAACACAATAAATATGTTAACACATCGAATACTGTAATTTCATTAATTCAGTAAGTTTATTACATTTGTGTTAAATAATTTTACACTAGGTTGGCACTGTGACTTTGTGGTAAGCAGGGATGCCAGGTTTAAATCCCGATCTGGGTGGAGTATCTATGTTCTCCAAAAGTCTGCATGGGCAGTACAAAAACTCTGATTCAAGGTGAATTGGCTGCTCTTAATTGCCCCTATATGTGAATGAGTGAGTGAGTGTGTACCAAGCGATAGATTGGTGCTCTGTCCTGGATGTATCTACCCAGCGCCCAAAACGTTTCCTCCCTGAATGGGCATGGAGTACTCACACGTGACCCTAGTAGAGGATTAAGTGGAAGGTAATGGATGAATAAATGAATGATTGACAATGATAGACAACTAACGTCCGGTAACAACAATGTAATGATAAACCAACGTGACTGGGAAAAAAAGGAGAGTTTATACAAAACAAAGTGGTGTATTTGATGGAGAACTGGTACAGGGAATGAAACAATGACTAAGACGTGCTGCCCAATGCAAGTATTGTGCAGGGTATACCAATTAGGTATGTGTCTGTTTAAATATCTGTAAAATGCAGTAGGTGTATTAAAAAGCTAATATTTTCACTACTTACACAGCCAAAACACTTAATTAACTTAATTCCTGTCACACAAGTAGTAGAATACCATTTCATATTCCATGGAGGTCACATGTTTGGGCTTAATTTAATAAAACTTCTTATTTGTTTAAATTGCACTTTTTTTTGCAACAGTATTGTATTTATTTCTAAAATTCAGCCTTGTGCACAGACTCACACAAGGAAAGAAAGTCTCACATATATTGTGATTTTTTATTTCAATGTTAAAATGCCGCAGTGGGCTACAGCCATGTGGCCAAACATTCAGGCTTGTGAAGCTAACTTTGTGTTTGAGATTTTTGATCATTTCCACAAGTGACATTCCCAGGGTTAACTCAGTTCCAAGATTAAAAAGGATTAAAGGTCTTTGTCTACATAGTGAGGTGGGAAAAAACTGCACTTTTTGAAGAAAAAGACTCCAAACCTCCAAATTTTATCCCCAGAGATACTAATCTCTCTCCTCCATTTGCAGGGAGAACCCCTCCTGCTCGTACCATTACTGTTGCACCCTTTCCATCCATCAGTTCTCCCAACAATCATGTCTTTCTAGCTCTATCTCTACCTTTGTAGTGCAATTAATTCCATCTGACCAACCAAGAAATAGTCTGTAATATCCAGAACATTCGTCTCTATTGTGGTGCTGGTGGTTATTGTCTGCAGGAATGTCCTGTCTGCCCATTGACCCCGGAAATGCATGTGTGGTGTACTTTGCATGCTGATGTGTTGAGTATTCCCTGAAGTTGAAGTTGGTTTAAAGATAATTTTTGTTGCCATCACTGATTTTTTTGCTCTGGGATCTTGGTTGTTTTGGCCACTCTAGTGGACTCTGATGTTAAGGGCTGCTTCATAAGATCAAACTTTGTCAACCCACTTGGTAGTCAGTAGGTTCTTGGTAATCAACAAACTTTCCTGGTGGATGTGTGGTCCTCTGTAGGAATGTCCAAATGCGGCTCATTTTGTGGCTCATCTCATTTTGAATAAAACACCTCTCAGCTTCAGAATCCACTAGTATTGAAAAGATATGAGGTACTTAAGTAGTATATCCATACAGACAAAAATAATAACCTTTTTTTTTTACCATCTACTCTTGGCGGGAATACTCACAACATTAACATATTGATTTTTCCTAGGGTAGGTACTGCAAAGCATAGTTTGTCATTGATATATTGCACTATTTTATTACATGGGTATGTAATGTGGCATGCTGGATTCAATCAAATGAGACCAAATGCCACAATAATAATAATAATAGTTAAAATAATAGTTTACAAATTTCTTAAAACAAATAAAAGCAATCTAAAATACCTCATGGCACATGAACATTTTACATTCTATGGATTACATTCAACTTACGGACTATTTTTACTACCACGCATGCGCATAGATGTTTCCCATCAAGTCATGCACACCCTACATTAAATAATTGAAAGACCCAAAAAGGCAAAAGAACACACCTACAAATCCATTCCTGATGTTGCTGCACCAACTGTGGTAAAGCACGGGGGAAATCCTTTTTCTTCCCAGCTGCTTCAAACAAGCAGCACCTAAGGGACAAGACAACTGGGAGCAGTTGTCGGCCTCAGATCCGCCTGTGGCCAGCAGGAGTTAGGCGTCTTATGGCACACTGTCCACTTTTTCTTTAACTGGGAATAACATTACTTACTGTGCTGTGATGTCAGCAGACAGCTGTGGGCCACTTCTGATTCTACATGTGCTGCTCCTCCCACTTGCACGTGCGGTAGGGGACATGGTTGGGGAAAATAATGACAAAGATGCAGTCACTGCAGAACATGGAAACGAGACAAATGTGTGCTGATATGGAGATCGGGGCAGGCATGCCCTTCGATAAAGAACAAAGGTGTGTTAATGTCTAAGCGATAATGCCAAAGGCATGGTGCAATGCTTAGCCCTAAATGCAGATACAAAGCTCATATACAATCTATTCTAAATGGCCATAGCACGATGAGATATCATAAATGAAATGGAGTTAGCAAAATACATGGAATATTTTAAAAAGTCCCCTGCATTCCTCAGTGGTTCCATCATACTTGCTTGAATTGTGAATTGGAAAGTGTTAGTTGTAGGCTCAGGTTTAGGAACTGGGGAGAGGTTACTGTAAATGATGACTGATTTGAAATAAGTTACTTCTTATGTTGTTTCTGTTGCTTACTGTATTGGGAGGAGGGTGCAGAGTTGAAAATGGAGTCACATAACCTCTAATGTTGCTTTAAAATTTGGCCTGTTGTACTTCAATTAAATCCACTGTACTGCAGTCATTTTTTATGTAATGTGTATGTCTTTTGTAATGTAAATGTGTGGAAAGGAGGCACTTTCAGGATTTAAACCAATACAGAGATTTATTGGTATTAATGAACTGCAACAGTGAGGTTAAAATGGTTATACAAAGACAACTCAGAGTGGATTGACAGGGCAAAACAGGCTGCTATTACCTTCACTCTATTTTTTCAAAATACACTCTGACTCTTTCACTTCACTCTGATAGGGGGAGGGGGTTCAGGATCATATAACGATATCAGGTTTGATCATTCTACAGTGTAGCTGGTTTTCTTCATAACTACAGACTTGTTTTGTTCTCATTTGTAAGTCACTTTGGATAAAAGCTTCTGCTAAATGACCAAATGTAAATGTAATACCCAATCGACAAACCAGCAGAGCATACAGGTTCAAGTCCAATAACAGGCCAAGGGTTAAAACTGAAGAAATAGAACATGCAAAGAAAATACTTAATATTCATTGCACATAGATCTCAGAATGGAGCATATTATTGGCAAAAGAATCTGAACACGGGTAGTGGGAATTGATACTTGGGAAAGCATGATCTGTATGGAAGTCAGTAACTGGCTGTTGGAGAACATGTGATGTCAGCTTTCTGAGAAGAGGAGCTTTTATGACATAGGTGTCAAAAACATAGGTGCCAGTCCGTTATACAATTTGCAACGTCATTTTAATTTGATCTATTGGTATTGTTGTTAATGGCCTGGCGATATAAAGGGCTGATAACACAAAGAACTACAGATCCCACAATGCAGTGCAACCACTGCCTTGCTGAATGATTGTTTACCTGAGAACATTTTAAGTCAAGCATTTGTTATTTAATGTTCCTGTCTGTTTTTATTTCTATTCGTGTTTAGAAAACATTTACCTTTAGTGTGTTCAATTAATCTTTATTCTATTTGGCCCACGACCTTAAGTGTGCTTCGAGTTTTGGCCTCTGATGCAATTGAGTTTGACACCCTTGATCTATGGGATATTAAGTTCAGAATATCAGAGATGGGTGATGCGTGAAAACACTTTAAAGGTGCATCTCCACTTTAAAATCGTTAATCTCTGTAAGCTTGCTGTTTCCTCAACCACTGCAAACAATCTTCACCATTAATTTACAGTCACGTGACTGCCCGTTCCGGCAGATTAATTCTGTACAACATCAGAAAGTACAGACCTCTCTTAACTGAACAAGCTACACAGCTGTAGTCCACTCTATTGTAATGCATTGCTTGCTGACTTGCACAGTCAGGCCTCAAAAGCTACATTATATATATCACATTTACATTTAGTCATTAAGCAAATGCTTTTATCCAAAGTGACTTACAAATTAGGGGCGGAACTGTGGCTTAGCACGTCTGCCTCTCAGCGCTAGGGATTCATGGTTCGAATCCCAATCTGGGTGGAGTTTCCATGTTTTCCCCATGTCCGCGTGGGTTTCCTCCGGGTTCTCCGGTTTCCTCCCACAACATAGATAAAGGTCAATTGAATTCTCCAAATTGCACTATATAGAGTGTGTGTGTGTGTCTGTGTGAGTGAGGGTGATCAGCGATGGATTAGTGCCATATCTGGGTGTATCTGCCCAGTGTTAAAAACGTTCTCCCCTGGATGGGCATGGGGAACCCCCCCATGACCCTAGTACAGGATAAAGCAGAAGATATTGGATGGATGGATGGACTTACAAATTAGAGAGCAACACAAGTCAGTAATTAAAAACTTTTTTTCTTTTTATAGCAAGTGTTTGTGAAAGAGATGTGTTTTGAGTTGTTTCTTAAAGATGCTAAGTGACTGCACTTTACAGACAAAATTGAGAAGATGGTTCCATCATTTAGCAGTGGTGAACGCAACAGAGTGAGTATTAGCACCAGAATTAGAGTGAAGGTACGAGGGGGCAGATCCAGAGATTGTCCTGTAGGTCAGAGTCAGTGCCTTGTACTAAATATGACCAGCTACAGGGAGCCAGTGGAGAGAGAGGAGTAGTAGACTGAAATGAGTTTGCTTGTGCTGGTTGACCACATTTTTCCACGAACACTTTCGAAGAAAAAATCTAGATTGGACAATGATTAGGTGGGATTATACTACAGTGTCACTGGTTCCTTAACTACTGTCTTGGGTTGTTCTCTTATTTGTGTTGCTTTGGGCTTTGGATAAAAACATCTACTCAATGACTAAATGTAAATATGACAGCTATCAAAATACCACCTATCACTGTAAGAAATTGTTTGTTTCACAAAAGTCCGACCCGGTTTTTCCTGTACCCTTTAAATCTCAAACCTTACAGAGACAAGCAACCTGTGTCTATTCATGTACATATACTATGCCGTAAACAGCCTTGCTATACAAGTAGACTGGAGCAAGTGTTGAGCTCAAGTCAAGTGTTTATTAAGGCTTGGCTAAGAAGTAGTCATATGAGATGTGCTATTTTACCTCTGCCTCCACAGAGCATTGCACACTCCTCCTAATGAGGCAGGTCTAAATTAAGTGCTTCCTGTTTTGAGATGCAGGAGAAGTAACAGTGTCAGCTGTCATGCAACTAGCTCATAAGGGCATCTAATGTTGCTGTGCAGGGCTCTGGTCACCACTATTAGCAGAAGAAACTGTGCTATGGAGTATAGATTGGACAGCATATATCAAGTTTCATTTAGTTTCACAATTAAAAAACAAAAGTTGAAAAGTGTTGACCAATTTCAAATCTGTTTACAGAAATGCCTTTCTATTATTGTTAATATTATTTTTTTCATTAATTAATGATTCCATGTGGAGTTCCCATGTTCTCCTTGTGTCCGTGTGGGTTTCCTCTGGATTCTCTGATTTTATCTCACAGTCCAAAAAATGGATTCAAGGTAAATTGAATGCTGTAAATTGCCCCATATAGAATGTGTTTGTGTGTGTTTGTGTGTGTGTATGGATGATCATGGGAAACCCTACAGCAACCCTAGTAGAGGATTAAGTGTAAGATAATGAATGAATGAATAAATGAATAAACCTTGTTGTCTGGATGAGGACAGTTTTATTGTACTAAATTTTAATCGACTTAAATGTAAACAATTGAACAAGTCCCTGTCCATGTATATCAGTTACCGCTGATTCTCCATGTGTCTGCAACAGTGATTAAGTGCGGTGCCAATTATTCACACACCATTACATTCCCTGCAACAAGCACACCATGCAGCAATGTTCTCATTTATTGTTTGATCCCAGGGAAAAAAACTGACATGTACATTTTAGTAAAGAAAGCATTATGGAAGGATTTCTAAACAGAAGTGAACTGAATGATAATGTGTTTTATACTGTGTATTTTATATTGTTCAAAGACATAAAAGATTTTGTAATATTTACTAATATATAAATGAAATGGGGCAGCACGGTGGCTTAGTGGTTAGCACGTTCGCCTCTCAGCACTAGGGATTCCTGGTTCAAATCCCCATCTGGGTGGAGTTTCCATGTTCTCCCCGTGTCTGCGTGGGTGAATTTATGAAATAATCCTGAAATAATCCTGAAATAATCCTCCCACAGTCCAAAAACATGAATCAAGTCAATTGAATTCTCCAAATTGTCCCATATAGAGTGTGTCTGTGTGAGTAAGTGTGTGCCCAGCGATGGATTGGCTCCCTGTCCTGGGTCTATCTGCCCAGCGCCTGAGATGTTCTCCCCTGGATGGGCATGGGGAACCCCACCGCGACCCTAATAGAGGATAAAGCGGGGGATAATGAATGAATGAAATAAATGAAATGAGCGTGCCCTTAAACAGGGATGATTTAAAAAGCTTCCACAAGAGCCTATTAGTCCTATTAGTTGTCTTATTGCATAAACACAGCAGCATTTCTTATGCCAAGCACACATTGCATACAATAGAATTATTCATACACTGGACAACTGTGATAAGTCGTGCTCATTTGAATCTGTCAGTAATGCAGATTTGCAGAATCTACATCTTAGGCAATATTTGGGAGTGCCCTCTGCTTGGCCAGGCAGTCCTTCTTGCAGGCAGTTTAGGAACAGACGGTGCGCTTGTAGAGAGCGCTGTATCAGTAGAGGAAGTGTGGATGACCCACTGAGACTACAAGCTGTGCCTCCCTGTCTCTTGGTCATCTGGACCTGTGGTGCACAGGGAATTAAAGATGGATCCTTACCAGTTCTAAAACTGCTGAAAGGCCAATATCTTGGTGTTTGATTGTTCTGATGATGCTGATGTGTTTCAAGAATAAAGGGAATACATACTGTATAGTGACATATCTGTCACTTGGAATACCAAAGGAATTCTAAAACAGTGTGGATAGGATGTGCACCATTGTCATCCACCCTAATCTAAGTTAGGATTTAATCTACAGTGATGTCTGCATAGACACAACAATTTCCTTGTTTATCCACCCTGTGGCATGATCATAGCCAAAAATAGAACAGATGATATACTAGTGATGTTGAATTATGTATGATTGTTCTTGATGTGTTCCTGTCTATAGCATGGTATGCAAAAACAGATTATCATTATCTGTTTGATCACAGCTAAATCTTTTGTGCCAAATTAACAGAGGGATTGGACCTCTGGATTGGAGAATTAGAAACCTGAACATCCTTCTAAAATTTTCACATATTAACATATACTTCACATATCTTACATTTGAGTGGTAAGTTGAAAAGCTTTATTGAAAAACTAAAAATTAAAAGGCACTAAAAGGCTTAAAGGACCAAAAAATATATATATTTTACATTACATACCACAAGTACGCTTAAAAATATCATTGATGTTAAAGCAAATTAGTATTCAGTACATATTGTGATTTAAAATAAATACCCCTATAGATTCAATCATCTTTTTATAACTAAACTTAATATGAACATTGACTTAATTCAAACACAGACATGGCTTCATATAAAAAGCCCCTCTTGGAAGTTTCTTATGTCATAGAAGATAAAGTATAAGGGTAATTGATAATTACGCAGCTCTTTTCAGATCTTTTTCGGATGTTCATGCTAATTTGGGACCTCAAAAGATTTTTTACATATATTCATTATAAGGTGTTGAAAAAAATGTCATCCAGCAAGTGGAGATAAATTATAGGATGATGAGAGGATGATAAGAGTTTACTGTTTTTATTTTTACATACAATGGACAAATGGTTGTTTTTTTATGTTTTGTTCCAGTGTTTAATAAAACAGCTAATGAACATAATTGGGCGGCATGATGGCTTAGTGCTTAGCACATTCACCTCTAAGTGCTGGGGATTCCAGGTTCGAATCCTAATCTGGATGGAGTATCAATGTTCTCCTGTGTCCGCTTGGGTTATCTTCGGGTTATCCAGTTTCCTTCAGTCCAAAAATGTGGTTTGAAGGTAAATTGAACGCTCTAAATTGCCCCATAAAGTGTGTGTTTGTATATGTGTCTGTGTGAGTGAGTGTGCCCAGTGATAGGTTGGCGCCCTGTCCTGGGTGTATTTGCTCAGAGCGCAAAACTGTCTTCTTTGAATAGGCATGGGGAACCCCCCCCAACCTCCCCCCTGACCCTAATAGAGGATTAAATGGAAGATAATGAAAAAAATTATAAAATACAATTTCCCCACCAATACAATTATAGTCTTTACACATGTAAGCAGTAAGCATACCTGAGACAAACATAACATTTATTTAATTTGTTTTTAGATTTTAGGGATTTATAATAGGTTTATGTTACAAAGGGTTAAATATATTATTTTCATTCAGATCATGTTGACCTCTTAAACAAACAAAAAGGTGACATGGAATATCAATGACCTTGGTCACTTAGATGTTGATGTTGCAAATCACCAGCTAGACAAACACTTCCACTATGAAAAGATTAAGGAGTAAAAAAAATAGGCATACTGATACCATTTCTGATTAGGTCTTGGTAGAGTTTTCCTATACTTTATTCTTTAGCAAAATTCCATTGTTTGCAAAGTATTTGCAATTAGAACAATGAAATTAGCAACTTCCATCCATCCATCCATCCATTCATTATCCACTACTCTTTAATTAATCCTTCACTAGGGTTATAGGGTAGTTTCCATGCCCATCTAAGGAAGAACGTTTCGGGCAGTAGGTAGATACACCCAGGACAAGGTGGCCATTCTATTGCTGGGCACACTCACTCACCCAAATACACACTATATGGTATAATTTAGAGTATTCAATTTTCCTTGAATCCATATTTTTGGACTGTGGGTGGAAACCCAAGGACACGGAGGAAACCCACACGGACACGGGGAAAACATGGAAATTCCACCTAGATTGGGATTGGAACCTGGAAACCCCAGCATATTTGGCAACATGCTAATTATTATAAATTAGCAACACAAATTAACATATCTTATAGGTGCCTGCAGAATGCACGAATAAAATAAAGACTGTAGACCCTAATAACGATTTTATTCATACATTTTAGCATTTCGTTGGCATGTAAAACTACTGAAGCTACAAACATATAGGACCTATTAGTCCGCTGTCTCTCTGTGCTGCAGCTAAGCCTCCTTCTCTATCTTAATTAACTTTTCTATTCTCCATACACAGACAATTAACACACACCAGCCACAGATAAGGTCCCATTGGCATACTTCTCTGAAGGCCTTGAAAAATGTAAATTGCAGATTGTTGTTAATTATATTTTGTCCATAAATACTTCCAAATGCTTTGTCTACATCCTTTCATAGCGTTTCCCGCGGTTGCGCTGTTTCCAGTGCAAAGTATATTTTCTTATTAAAGCATTTAACACTCACATTTCATATTTCATTGGTTGCCAGAATTAAATCATTTGATCATGGTGTTCAGAATGAATTTTGAACCTGGTAGCATTAAGTTTAGATCAATCTATTGCTTTAACCAATCAGAGTTGGCAACACCAAAGCCTCCTAGCAGGCACATGTTGTGTCACCGTATTCATGCCTTCTTATTGCAGAGTACGAATGAGTTTCTGATACTGGATTTCACAGGCTCAGGAACAGGCTTTATGTACATGGTAGTTTAATTTAATTTAAACACACATGCTGACTAATGGTATCTGCCGGGCCATCGCGTTTTAGAAGCTCTGCAGGTTATAAAGGGTGCACACGTTAATCAGCTGAGTTTTAATTATCTCTAATGAAAGTCTAATGCTGGCGGTTCTGCTTTGTCCCCGAATGCTGCTGCTCTATGGCCACAACGAGTTATCTATTTGCGATGCAACTGCTCTTTATACTGCATTTCTGCATAATTAAATGCTTTTTTGCCACAAAATAGTTATTGACAGGTGGATTAATATAAACAGAACATTACTGAAGACCTCCTTATTAAAGAGTATGAATGAGATCCTGAGACTGGATTTTGCAGTCTCAGGAACAGGCTTCATGTACACGTTAGTTTAAATCCATTAAAATTAAAACACCCGAGCTGACCGATGGTATCTACCATGTTCTTGTGTTCCAGAATTTTGCGATCAATCTCTGCAGCTTATAAAGGGCGCACACGTTAATCAGGGAAAGCCGCATCAGGTGCGTTAATTAACTCTAATAAAAATCCATAATTTTGCTTTCTCCCCAAGGCTGCTGCGCTTCTGCCACAATGAGTAATCTATCTGCGATGCAATGTGTTTCATACTGCTTTTCCGTATAATAAGCTGTTTTTTTTAGCTGCAAAATAATTATTGACAGGTGAATTAATTTAGACGAAGACGAAGGCCTATGTATGAGATGCGTAGCCCGTCACTGTCAGATCCATTACCTCACCTGCTTCCCTTCGCTTTTCATTCACAAATTCATGTTTAATTGATGAAGCAAGGGAGGTAATTAAATCACCTGCCCCAGATTCAACTAATAACCTGTGTGTAGGTATTTAAAGAGATGGAGGATGCGTAATGGGAGGGAAGAGTGAAACAGTGGTGACAGAAACAAGAATTCAGAGGTGCTATAAAATCCAAAATCTACCAGTAAAAGAATCTCAAGAAGATAGAATATGTCAAATAGTCATAGTGAGTGTGCTGATGTGAGTAGTGAACAGAGCTGCACACTCATGGAGTCAAGATTAAGCGTCAAAGATGAGCCGCAGTCACATTTACAAGTGACTGACTGTCCAAAAGGTCATGACTCAATTCCTCCACAAGAGCCACAAAGAGACCAAAGAGTTCGCACCGCAAGATTATGGATTAGGGTCAAGAACTGTACGGCGCGCAAGTAAGAAGAATTCAGTTTCAGTGTGTGCTACGCGAAGTGGAAGGAAGTCATAAAGACGGTCAACCAAACTCTAAGTGGACAGTGTTCAGCCAACTTGTTGAATGAAAATGTTACTAAGGTGAATAATGCCTCAAAAAGCTTGAATGCTGTTTATGACGAGCTAAGACAAATCAGTGTTCCTGATCAAGATACACGTCGTAGAATCGACATCTGTCAAAGTGACACAGAAGCTAGTTCATCAAGCAATGACCACACAAGATACACTGAATACTCAAGGGCATGATCTTGAAAAGACAAGATTAGCCAAGAGCAGCATCCGCCCTCGCAGCAGTAAGAATTCAACTTATTCCCATCGAACTTCTGCTAGCAAAAGGAGTGAAGCTGCCGAAATTGCTGCCAATGAAGCTACCTTGCAAGTACTGCTAGAGTAAGAACATCATATAAGAACATTCATTCATTCATTCATTATCTCCCGCTTCATCCTCTATTAGGGTCGCGGTGGGGTTCCCCATGCCCATCCAGGGGAGAACATCTCGGGCGCTGGGCAGATAGACCCAGGACAGGGTGCCAATCCATCGCTGGGCACACACTCACTCACACAGACACACTCTATATGGGGCAATTTTGAGAATTCAATTGACTTCATCCATGTTATTGGACTGTGGGAGGAAACCCGTAGAACCCGTAGAACCCGGAGGAAACCCACGCAGACAAGGGGAGAACATGGAAACTCCACCCAGATGGGGATTCGAACCGGGAATCCCTAGCGCTAAGAGGCGAACGTGCTAACCACTAAGCCACCGTGCCGCCCCATATAAGAAAATATCATATCATATAGAGTAAGAACTGCAGAGGCTGAAAGCTAAGGCTGCCCAGCTAAAGGTTAAACAGGAAGTTGAAGCTGCCCAGCTAAAGGCTAAACAGAAAGCTGAAGCTTCCCAGCTAAAGGTAAACAGGAAGTTGAAGCTGCCCAGATAAAGGCTAAACACGAAGCCGAAGCTTCCCAGCTAAAGGTTAAACAGGAAATTGAAGCTGCCCAGCTAACGGCTAAACAGAAAGCTGAAGCTTCCCAGCTAAAGGTTAAACAGGAAGTTGAAGCTGCCCAGCTAAAGGCTAAACAGGAAGCTGAGGCTAAACAGGAATCTTGTAGCATGGCGGATCCTAGAGGAACGATATGGCAGTCCATTCCCCCTTGCCAAAGCCTTCAGAGATAAAGTCGAAGCATGGCCCAAAATAAGTTCAGTTTGTCCAGTTTCTAATATGTGAAGCCACCAAAATCGCTTGTAATAACATCTCTCCATACACTAAAACCACGTGAAGGAGAGAAGCTTAAGGTTATAAGCAACAGAAGTCCAAGAGCAAAGGCTTTAATAACAAGCTCAGATGAGAATGCCAACATTACAAACAACTGTCTTCTGTGAGAAGGTACAGCAGATTGTCGTAAGTTTATGAAGAAGACAATCAGAGAAAGAGTTCAAGACCAAGCTAGTATTGTGTAATTTTCAGCTTGGTACATTTTCATTTTATGACTTGAAATCATAGATTTTGGTTGGAGTGTAACTGCTTACTTGAGCAGTTAAAATTTTTAATTGTATTTTATATTTTCTGTCTCATTGACAATGACAATGTTAGTTAAGGTTACAAGGTTTCAAAGGTTCCAAAGTTAGAATTAAGGGTTATTATTAAGTGTTTATTAAGGAGTCATGAAGCCATATGCTCTCTTTGATATTTAATGCAGCCAATAAGGTTTGTGTTCTGTTTCTATAGTAATTGGGTTTACTTAAAGTTTACTTAAAAGAAGCAAAGGATCATTCTTAAGATTAAGAGTTTACAATGTAGAAATTACTCGTTGTACATTTGTTTATATGATTTATGTTACAGTTCTTACAGTTGGGTGTAAGGTTATGTACAAATTTATGGTACAAGCTCAAGAAAAAACCTAATCGGTTTTGGCAAGAATATTTATACTGCCATGTTTAAATTGGAGAGAGCTACATCCATCATTGTAGATATTCATAGAAATAATGTTTTTTTTAAATTAGAATTAAACTCTAAATTATTATAAAATTATTATTCAATCTTATGTTGATTAACTGTTTAGCCATCTTGTAAATAGCGTTTACATCACTACTCGGCCAAATTGGGCTGCATTGAAAGTTCCGATGTGTCCGACTTTAGCTTATGACTTCAGAGGGTGTTCATGTGGTAATTTCTTATGGGAAACTCGTCTTTCCGACAAAAACCGACGACAAATGGATCTGACAAATCCTGTGTATTATTATCATTGAGCCCTGATTTGTGACAGAATTTTTTTAAAAATCTCTTTGCTTTAGTATCATAATTATGTGGTCTTTAATATTCATTCATTATCTTCCGCTTTATCCTCTATTAGGGTCGCGGTGTGGTTCCCCATGCCCATCCAGGAAAGAACATCTCGGGCGCTGGGCAGACACACCCAGGACAGGTCACCAATCTATCCCTGGACACACACTCATAGACACTCTATATGGGGCATTTGGAGAATTCAATTGACCTTGATTGATTTTGTTTGACTGTGGGAGGAAACCCACAAGGACACTGCTGGAGAACATGGAATCTCCACACAGATTGGGATTCGAACAGGGAATCCCCAGTGTTAAGAGGTGAACGTCCTAACCACTAAGCACTTTTTTCAGCAGAGCATTGCCTTTGCCTTAAGGCAGCACAAAGCCAAGGCAACAATGCCATGATTTAAAAAATAAAAACATCAGTGGACCAGAACTAAGTGGGGGACAAATGAAGTAGTAAAGAATAATAATTGCATAGATTATAAACAGATTTAGCATAACAGAGATCAAGTACAATGGGCTGTAGGTTCACTGTAATCAATTACGTTCAGCCAGTAAAGTCTTCTTGTGGCATGAGGGAGTGATGGAGCGGAGCCTGTAAACAGGAGGCAGGAATAGGAGGCAGATTATGTAAATGGTACCACCGTGCCATTCATTAACATGTGTAACTATGTCTCCTTCTCCGTTCAGTGACATGAAGACCAGAGAGAGTTTTTCTTAAGCATAGAAAATAACTTTATTTACAGACTGAGTTACATACACAAATAACTGCAACTCCCAGCTGGTGGATCTGTTGTCTAGCCACATTTGTGAGTCTGCTGTTATCACTTTTTCTGCTGCATGTCATGCTCCCTCATTTAAAGGCTCCACACTAATCACTAGCCGAACCTTTGGCAGATGCATGAATTGCCTTTAATTATTGTACTTCGCTTTCTGCTGTGCCTTTTCCTCCCAGCGTTGCTTTGATCCTGCCTCAATTGTCATTATTTTTTTTAATGATATCAGTCATGCCAATAATCACACAGTTATTTTTCAAGAGGTGAATATACTGGCAGAAAATTTTGCCTTGGAAAGGTTAAGAAGAGGCAGCACAGTGGCTTAGTGGTTAGCATGTTCGCCTCTCAGCGCTGGGGAGTCCAGATTCGAATCCCAATGTGGGTGGAGTTTCTGTGTCCCCGTGTCCGAGAAATTGAATGCTCCAAATTGCCCCATATACTTTGTGTCTGTGTGAGTCAGTGTTCGATTGGCACCCTGTCCTGAGTGTTTCTGTGCAGTGCCTGAAACATTCTCCCCTGAATGGGCATGGAGAATCCCCCCCCCCACACATACACTGTGAATCTAGTAGAGGATTATGTGTAAGATAATGAAAAGTTAAGAAGAATATTGGATTACTAGAATATCTGCTTGTAGCGTTAGAAATGCTGAGGTGGCTCCTGTATTTCTCTGGACTGATCAGGCTATATAAGTAAACAAATTAATGATCAATAACAATGTTCCACGTTTCACACTGTATTTAAATCAAAAGAATGGTGTGCTTATATATTAAAAAATAGTATATAATAGCTTTTATATTATATAAGCACAATAAACAAATATAATCAGCAAATAGCATAATATAACATATTTTGCAAGGTGGTTGCAACAGAGGTGCATCCATTATTTCCATTCATCCATTATCTTTTGTTTAATCCTCTACTAGGATCGCAGAGGGTTCCCCATGCCCATCCAGGGGAGAACGTTTTGAGCGCTGAACAGATACAACCAGAACAGGCCATCAATCGCCAATCACTGGGCACACTCATTCACACAGACACCCAAACACACTCTATGGGGCAATTTAGAGCATTCAATTTACCTTTATACAATATTTTTGGGCTGTGGGAGGAAACCGGAGAACCTGGAGGAATCCCATGCAGACAAATGGAGAACATGGAAACTTCATCCAAATTTGGATTCAAACCTGAATTCCCCAGTGTTCAGAGGTGAACGTACTAACCACTAAGCCACTGTGCCAATACTTAGATTTGGTTGTGCAAAAACATACAATACATACATCTTTTAATTTATGTATTGAAGGGTGCGGTAGCTCAGTGGGTAGGGCATTGGACTATGAAGCTGAAGGTTGGTGGTTCAAATCCCAGGTCCACTAGAGTTACCAGTGTGGGTCCTTGAGCAAGACCCTTAACCCTCATTGCTCCAGGGATGTTGTGAATAACCCTGTGCTCACCTTGTAAGTCTCTTTGGATAAAAGCGTCTGCTAAAATGACCAAATGTAAATGTTTTATAAGGTTTAAAAGATATGAATAAGATATAAACCAAATAAAATTATTTTGGTTAACTTTGTTTTGTAAACATGAAAACAAAATTACCTATTCCATCTATTCCATGTATATATGAATAAAACTGTACAACTGAAACATAACTGATGTGTGCATTGTGCAGCAGTAATATGGGAAATTTCAAGTATTACATCCAGACTCAGTTTTGGCAGATATTCAATTTTAATGATTGAAATGAAGTCATATAACTTGATTACGTGTTCATCACTGCCTCTGTCAATGTATCAGAAACAATTACATGAGGAATTAAATTAGGACTAAAATTAAACTACAAAATGAAATAACACATCAACTATAATTAGTATAACATGAAAAGTCAGCAAAGCCACTATTCCATACCAAAGGTCAAACCCAGTTCTTGTTTTGAACAGTTAATGTGACTTGAGCTGAAGGCACGCAGTAATGATTAACTGGGTAGAGTGACATGTAGGAAGCCAATCTGAACAGGACCTCCTACTTTAACCTCAGACTACTGAGGCTGGACAAGCTTAAGCCTACCTGCAGACATAACTAAATAGACTGTCAAACTGACATAACTAAATAGATATCCTGCCAATGTTAAATGTTTTCTCATGCATAAAATCTAAGTTCGAACATATAGGACAATCTGTTTAATTTAATTGGCTATGATTAAATTAAACAGATTGTCCTTTTTGTTCTAACTTAACAATGTAACAATGGTGAATGATATACAGTAGAGTGAGAATTATCACCACAGTGAGTTGGAATCACCAGGCAACATTCATCACTAGAGCAACGTGAACGACTTGGAGTGTATTTTGAAAATATAGAGTGAAGGTAAGAGTGGGCAGATCCAGATATTGTCCTTTGGGTCAGAGTTAGTGCCTTGTACTGGATGTGAGAAGCTCCATGTAGCCAATGAAGAGAGAGGAGTAAGTGAAGTGACATGAGTTCACTTTGGCTGGTTGAACACAAGTTGGGCTGCAGAGTTTTGAATCTGCTGTAGGGTCTGATTCTACAAGCTAGGAGACCCATCATTACTACTATGATTATTTACAGACTTCTATTGTCCATTTTCATTTTCTAAAAATGTTATAAAAGCTTAAATCTTTATTAAACAGTAAAAAGTCATTTATAAATCATATCATCATAATCATTTATTAAATATTACTTCATAAATATAAACAATTTTAGAAATTGCTACCTGAAGCAAAAATAATTGTGTTAGGGGTCTGTTTACCTTTGGGTCACCATTTGTTATTAATCTGTGGCATTCTAGCTGTTGAAGTGGCAAATGGAATATATCCTATTCTTGGCAAGTCTGGCATTGTCTTGCTTCTACATCGAAAATGTTAGCATGTCCATCTCTCAATGCTGGGGATCCCGGTTTTGAATCCCGATCAGGGTTTCCATGTGTCTGCGTAGGTTTTCTCTGGGGTTTCTCAGTTTCCTCCCACAGTCCAAAATTATGGATTCAAGGTAAATTAAATGTTCTAAATCGCCCCATATAGTGTGTGTGTGTGTGTGTGTGTGTGTGTGTGTGTGTGTGTGTGTGTGTGTGTGAGTGTTCCCAGTAATTGATTGGCACCCTGTTCTGGGTGTATCTGCCCCACACCCGAAACTTTCTCCCCTGGATGGGAATGGGGAATGGGGAATGGGGAACCCCCCCCACCCCGACACTAGTAGAGGATTAAGCAGAATATACTGAATGAATGACTAGTCGGTCAAAGACCTTTATTTTTTTCTGACAAATATCTTACAAAGTTTGACTCAGTGTGACTTATAACGAACATAACCTAATATAACATATAATATAACCTTTTCTCAAAAGTCATTTTATTCTTACACAAAAAAACAATATATTGATGTCCTATTTAGTCTTATTTTGTTTCTGTTGGGGCAGGGGATGCAGCGAGAAGCAACAGGAACATGATGCTGTTACAGTTATTGTTACATGTCTGAACATGCCCATTCCTGGAACAGCAGAATAGCAGTGGCTGGATTTTACCTCTGATCTCTCTGCCCTTAGTATTCACTCGGTACACTTACTCACACAGACACACATCATGAAAACACACTATATGGAGAAATTTAGAGCATTAGATTTACCTTGAATCCATTTTTTTGTACTGTGGGAGGAAACTGAAGAACCTGGAAACTCTACCCAGAAGATTCCAACCTGGAATCCCCAGTGCTGAGAGTCGAACATGATAACCACTAAGCCACATGCCGCTCTGGCTTCATAATATTTCCCTTCATTATGCCCCACCAATAGGGTTTATTCCATGGCCACAAGAGGACCTGCAATCAGTCATACCATTTTCCATTCTGGTCAGGAGTTTTTACAGATTTTTCATGTTGCCCTGTTTGCTTGTTTTTTTTTTTCTCCCACATCTTCCTCCATTTCTATTCCAGAAGAATGTTCAAAAACATTGTTATTAAAAAATGAAACACAATGTGAGTCCAGATAATGTAGCAATGTTACATCAAATCTAATTTGGATTTTTCTACAATTCCCTTATGTTAGAACCATAGTGGAATGGCTCCTCTTATAGTTTGAACTAAAGTAGTGAACAGTGCAATGGAAACTGCTTCATCATGTTTATTAATTCAGTTTGCATTTCAATTAAATTTCAGTCTGTAAAGCCCATACTCATGGATTAAAACAAGTAGTACCTGTATGACCTTTTTAGTGGGAGTGATTACATAAATCCTTTGTGTACATACACTATGTGTAGCCATATCTATTTGTGTAAGCTGCCTTGTATAATTAGCACTTTAGCAAAGGTCACTAAGATGCCTGACAACTTTAGAGTTCTGTGTCATGTCCATGATTGCACTATAATGCTCTTAATGAGGATGAAGCTAAACAGACTAGAAACTGTAACCACATTTAAATTCATTCTTCCAACCCCATTACTGAAAAGCATTTTTTGGGGCTAAAAAAAATTAATTCATTCATTATCTCCCGCTTATCCTCTATTAGGGTCGCGGTGGGGTTCCCCATGCTTATCCAGGGGAGAACGTCTCGGGCGCTGGGCAGACAGACCCAGGACAGGGCGCCAATCCATCGCTGGGCACACACCCACTCACACAGACACACTCTAAACGGGGCAACCTTTGAGAATTCAATTAACTTGATCCATGTTTTTGGACTGTGGGAGGAAACCGGAGAACCCGGAGGAAACCCACGCAGACACAGGGAGAACATGGAAACTCCACCCAGATGGGGATTCGAATCGGGAATCCCTAGCGCTGAGAGGCGAACGTGCTAACCACTAAGCCACCGTGCCGCCGCTAAAAAAAAATTCAAAAAATAAAAATAAAAATAAAAATAAAAATGCCAAACAAAACACACAATATTGTCAATCACTTTTGGACACCAATCAATTTTGTTGCTGGTGGTGAGACTGCTTAAGCTGCTACTTTGTGGTTGTAAAAAGCATATATGTAAAAAGTAAATATTGTGGTAGTTGAAACAATGTAACATTTGTATAGAAAACACGCACACACACTAATATAATACCATATTAATTAAATATAATTCTCATAAGAGATATACATTGGTGTGAATAAGTGTTTGCTCCTTCATGATTTTTTTTTTTGTTGCAGGTTTGTTACTCTTAAATGATTCTGATTTATTTATTTATTCATTATCCTCCACTAAATCCTCTACAAGGTTCGCGGGGGGTTCCCCATGCCCATCCAGGGGAGAATATTATGGGCAACGGGCAGATACACCCAGGACAGGACGCCAATCAATCGCTGGGCACACACTCACTCACACAGACACACACTATATGAGGAAATTTAGATCACTCAATTTACCTTGAATCCACGTTCTTTGGACTATGTGAGGAACAGACACGGGAAGAACATGGAAAATCCACCTAGATTGGGATTCAAACCTGGAATCCCCTGCAGTGAGAGGCTAACATGCTAACCACTAAGCCACTGTGCCGTTTTAGATTATCAAACTAATTTAAATATTAGCCAAAGACAACACAAGTAAACACAAAATTCAGTTTTCAAATAAAGGTTTGTATAAAGGGAGAAATAATTTTTAAACCTACATTGCCCTGTGTGAAAAAGAGTTTGCACCCTAAACCTAATTTCTGATTGGCCACCTTTAGCAGCAACAACTTTAATCAAGCATTTGCGGTAACTTGCAACAAGCCGTTCACTGTGCTCTGGAGCACTTTTGGCCCTCCTTTGCCTAATTATTGTAATTTAGCCACATTTTTGAGCATAACTCGCCTTTTTGTTTGTCTTCAGCCATTCAGAGGTGGACTTGCTGGTGTGATTTGGGTCATTGTCTAGCTGCAGAACCCAAGTTCTTTGAGATTTTTTAATAGACAGCAGAATTCATGACTCTATTTATGATTCCATTTTTAAAACAGCCCCAAATCAAAACACTACCAATTCCATATTTTAGTGTAGGTATATAAATAGAGTGTGTTTGTGTGAGTGTGCCCACTGAAAGATTGGCACCCTGTCCAGGTTTAGCTGCTGAGCATCTGAAACATTCTCTACTGGATGAGCATGGTTTATTTGTGTATAATCTCATTGTATATATATTTTGTTTTGTTAATATGCTTTTTACATGGTTGTTCTTTCTGTTCTTGGCTTTCTGCAAATGCCTTGTCTGTATTTCATTGGGTATGCAGTATGTGTGTTTTCATCCATCACGTTCTGCCTTATCAATAAACAATACATCTGTGCTGGAAATCATCATCATACTCCATCTGATTGCTCTGTGTTTTATCTCTAGGTGACAAGCAAACCACACTGACTCATCACCATGCAGCACGCACTTCACCCCTGTCATCTTCATCTTTTGTTTTGGCCTTTTCTCTTGTCTAGTGTCCACAGAAAATCTGATTAATTAAACTAATGCATGCAAGAGTTCAATCTGTTATGCTTTCCCCTTTATTGCATTGTACAGAGTACCAAGATCATCTTAACCACTGATAGTTGCCATGGATACCATGCTCAATTCTTTTTTCTTATAAAAATGTCTTTTTGGCATTTGTGAAAGCTGTGAGATAGCAAACATGGGAATTTACTGCAGACTTAATGCCTTGCTACTGCCTGCACCGTACCATATTATGGAACCTGCAAGCTTTTAAGCAGGCTGCATTATCAAGTAATCTAGACAGACTGAAACACTAAATGTTTTAATAGACTTCACGGTGGCCTGTTTACTCTTTGCAACTCAATCTGAAAAATACCTTAGTTTGCTAGTAGTGGAAAATTACTTGTATCTCTGTCCAACTGACACAAAAGCCTTTTGGCCTTTCAAACACATCTCATGCTGTCAAAGTGAGTAAAGCAAAGCCATTATGACCAGTAAGGCTGTGATCAAATTAAGTTTCTATGTTTTAAAAAATGTATTTATATAGCACTTTTTACAATAGTACATTTTCACAAAGCAGCTTTACAGTGTTGTAAACCTTTAAACCCCCAATGAGCAAGCCGAAGCGACAGTAGAAGAAAAACTCCTTGTTAGGTTGATATTTTAAAGAAGAAACCTTGGGAGAACCAGAATCAGTGTAGCATCACTAGTGTAGGACAGTCATGTACAGATTGTGTGATGATCAGGTGTATGTATTTAACAATTGGAAAACTAGAATAAAAGTCTTGGAAAACTAGAATAAAAGTCTATTGAGGGCATCCTGTCAGTCCAATAGAAATCCAGGTTCCATCCAGTAATCGTCAT
Organism: Corydoras maculifer; assembly: GCA_019802435.1. NCBI lineage: Eukaryota > Metazoa > Chordata > Actinopteri > Siluriformes > Callichthyidae > Corydoras > Corydoras maculifer. The sequence continues at coordinate 1,047,131 of JAFMOD010000506.1, forward strand.
AGTCGCAGTGCTAAAAAACTATATCTATAAATGGAAGGCCAACTTTTTTCTAACAAATACATAACATTTACTGAGTTTAGTTTATAGGACATTTAACAGTGATTTTTTTGTTCTACTGTCATTTTAAAAAGAAACAATGATTCACAGTCTTGAGCAAAGGTTTGAGTATATCATTTCAAATTTTATGCTTTGTCAAGTGTCCAAATGTCACTTTTGAGTAAATTTATTTTTATTAAATATGTATTTTTAAAAAAATGGGGTTATATGGTGGCCTCAGGGGTTAGCACCTCCGCCTCTCCACTGGGTATTCCAGTGGGTATTCCGAACACTGGGGATTATGTGTTCGAATCGCAATCTGGGTGGAGTTCCCATGTTCTCCCTGTTTCCTCCAGATTCTCCGGTTTCCTCCCACAGTCCAAAAACATAAATTCAAAGTAAATTTGGAAGTTAATGTAGAGTTTGTATGTGTCTCTGTGAGTGTGTTCAGCAACAGATTGGCACCTTGTCCTGCTCAGTGCCTGAAAATGTTTTCCCCTTGATGGGAACCCCCCTCCCCCGCGACCCTAGTTTAAAGATTAAGCGAAAGATAATTAATGAATTAATTAATTAATATTATTAAAATGTGTTTATAATAAATCACCCACATTTTTTAATGTTAAACTTGATAATGCCAAGAACTGTAGTAGCTCAGTAGTTAGGATGTTGAGCTATTAATCTAAAGGTTGTGGTTTAAATCCCTATTTACCTGCCGTTAACAATGTGGCACTTTTAAGCCCTTAACACTCATTGCTCTAGAAGGGCTGTATCATGGCCGACCATGTATTCCATCCCTAACTATCAAATTGGGATACCTTTTTGGGGGTTGCTTTTGACAATAGTGTTTACAAAATAACATTATATAATGTAAGTATAATGCTAAATTTATAAATTTGTAAACAAATAGTAAATAACATCAATGTAGTGTTGGAGCATTTCCAGACATATCCCAATGGCTAAAAAATGCCCGGACAAGTCACCAGTCAAACTCAGAGCATACATGTAGACAATCATAACACGGATTTATCAGCATTCTTTCTATTATTAGTAACGTCAGTGCGGCTATACACTTAGCAAGAAAACCACATACTTAAAACACTGATGAATGTTGAAAGGTGAATATTTTCACTTTGTCGGTGCTTTTGAAACAAACAAGTCGAAAAATGTATCTTTGAGGAACTACCTATTGAGATGATTCTCATAAAACTACATTCCTTTAGAGCTGTATTTGTTTGGGTTTGAGTTGAGTAACAGCTAACACATCTAGTGTATTGTAGTTTTATAATGGTATTTTTTTCTGCACTCAAACAGTGCAGAGCTTTATATAACTTTATTAACTTTAAACTTTATATAACCTAAAATAATTTGTTCTCTATAAAAAATATCTAGTCGTTCATTTGTTCATTATCTTCTGCATATTCCTCTTCTAGGGTAATGGAGGGGGCCATGCTCATCCAGTAGAGAATGTTTCAGATGCTCAGCAGCTAAACCTGGACAGGGTGCCAATCTATCACTGGGCACACTCACACAAACACACTCTATAAGGGGCAATTTAATTTGAAACCAGAGAACCCGGAGAAAACCCACATGGACACGAAAAGGACATGGCAACTTCACCCGGATTGGGATTCAAACCTGGGACACACAGCAAAGTGGGCCAGACATGCTAACCACTAAGCCACCGTGACGCCCTTCATAAAAATATCTCTTGTCAAAATGATAAAAGGGCGGCATGGTGGCTTAGTAGTTAGCACGTTCGCCTCTCAGCGCTAGGGATTCCCGGTTCGAATCCCCATCTGGGTGGAGTTTCCATGTTCTCCCCGTGCCCGCGTGGGTTTCCTCTGGGTTCTCCGGTTTCCTCCCACAGTCCAAAAACATGGATCAAGTCAATTGAGTTCTCCAAATTGCCCCATAGAGTGTGTGTATGTGTGCGTGCCTGTGTGAGTGTGTGCCCAGCGATAGATTGGTGCCCTGTCCTGGGTGTATCTGCCCAGCGCCCGAAACGTTCTCCCCTGGATGGGCATGGGGAACCCCCCCGCGACCCTAATATATATAGGACAAAGCGGAAGAGAATGAATGAATGACTGAATGAAAAATGTTAAAAGATACAACTATAAAAATACTGCAAAAAAAACATGAACAAATGAAATAAAAATGAGGCTATTCAACAAAAGTCAAAACATTCAGCTGCTCTTTGGTCATTTTAGAACAATACATTTAAACATTAAATATCTTTTAATATTTCTGCTCTCCATAAAAATTATCCTGTCAAAATCATACAAATTTTAAATATGAGCATGGTCCCAATAACCATATCACCAGACCATTAATAAAATTAATAATAGATGTAATAAATATGATCTTGTGGGCCTGATATAATTGTATTACAGGCCGGATATGACCCCTGGGCCTTGAGTTTTACACCTATGTCTTATATGATCTTCAAAATATAGTAAAGAAAATTAAAGGTAGAAAAAAGATTTCCAAACAAATAAGGAATAATTATTTTATTATTCCTTTCACTGCAGTAACATTTAAGTCTGGTGGTGTGTTAGTATGTGTTTTGCTGTTGTCATTGGATCAGACACAGTTGTGCTGTTAGATTTTTTAAATACTTTGTCCATTCACTTTATAAAAAGTACTTTATAGGAAACATGTTGAATTATCCATTACATACTTTACATTTACATTTAGTGATTTAGCAGAGACTTTTTTCCCAAAACGAATTACAAATGAGAACAAAACAAGTCAGTAGTTATGGAGAAAACCAGCAACACTGTAGAATTATCAAACCTGATCGTTTTCTCATCCTGCACCCCCCCCCAGCCCCCTTTTTTTTTCTACAACAGGTGTTTGTTAAAAAGATGCATCTTTTTATTATAATCATCCATATTGTGAATGTAATCAGAAGAAAGCTAATTTGTTGCACAAATGTATTAGTAGTCATCCTCTTATCCTTTATTTGTCGCTGTTGGATGACATATTTTGGTTGGCAGACTATTCTCAGTGTGGGCATGGGTGGCATGCTTGTGTTGTGGTTAGCATGTCCCACTCTCATTACTGGGGATCCTGGTTTAATCTGCGAGGAGTTTCCATGTTCTGTTCTGTACGTTCTCTGCTTTCGTGCCACAGTCCAAAACCATGTATTCAAGGAAAATTGGCTGCTCTAAATTGTCCCTATATATCGATGTGTATGTGTGAGTGAGTGTGCCCAGCAATGGATTAGCGCCTTCTCCTGAGTGTATCTGCCCAGCGCCCGAAATGTTCTCGATGGACATGGGGAACCCCCACCACAAACCTAGTAGAGGTATAAGAAGAAGATAATGAGATGAGATAAAAAAGTATACACATTAAGATATCTTGTTAATAATGCTAATTATGGTTAGTATTATTTCAGGCTACTGATAACAAATATTCTTTCAAAAATGTTAAATGCAAAATCATGTGCACTATATTGTGATTCTACATATTCCTATAAAAAATCATAAAGACTTAAATTAGAAACAGTGTACGTGGCATGATGATGGGATAAAGTGGTGCAAACAGCACAAAGCATTTTTTTTACTGCAGTTCCATATGCCTTCTATAAAAGATGTGCTTTGTATTTTCAGCAAAAGGACCTCGAAATTCATAAAGTGGATCTGATAGCATTCTAATTAATTCAATGCACTTGGCATGTAATTTCCTCTAGAATGTGTGTGGACCCTGTCAAACTAAAATATTTGATTTATAATACATGCCTGATGTTTTATTAGTGCAATGATTTATTTTCATGTAGTTTTTACTTTTCCATAGTGTCAAAGATATAACAACTATAACAAAAGGAAGGAAGATATGAATGTGTTATTTCAGTCATTTTTCAAATTCTTCAAATAATGTGTCGGCACCTTTAAATGCTGTGTGCCATCTGGATTGGCTCTAGTCCACTGTATGAGTCAGTGGCATGCTGGAAGTGCTTATGTGGTGTCTTCTGGGCTCCTGCTACTAAAGACACTCACACCCCTGCAGTGGCCCAATCTGGTAACTATAGCACCTTTCTCTACCTGTTGTTTCTGCACACCATGACCAATATTTACTGCAAGAACATCAGAGATTGGTTCCTTTTTGTAGTTTTGTTTAGTGTGACAGTGGAGTGAGAAAATATCTAAGTTATCAGCCCATGTACAGAATCTAAATACAAGTTATGTAAGTAGTAAATCCTAAGCTAGCAGAGTGCTTGTTATATGTAAGCTTTAAGATTACACAGGTGTGGTAGCTTTGTCAGAAATGTAAGGGTGTGACGCAGTGCTGACATCAAGACGAGGTGCATGACATGAATGGGTGGCACAGAAGCTTGCTATGAGTTACATAGTTTGCTAAGCTGTGCTTTGTTACAAACATCTCACGTTTTTTTGTCACTTTTTTATTATACATGAAACTGTCTAGTCATGGCACATCTATACGTAACACAATAAGTAATAAAGTAACACAGGATGTAGGTTAATATTGGAAATTCAACTGATTATAAACGGCCATCCAATGATATATTTGTACACATTGTACATTTTGGATGTACAAACTCTTTAAAGTTTGACTACCACCTTAAAATAATCCTGATGTTCTTTCCAAACACAGACTGCCTGCAGTATGATGAGGTAGCCAACACACTTTGTCAGCAGGCATTCCACAACCAAGACAGGCTGGTAATAAATAACAGGCAGTTAATGCTAAGATTTCTTTCCCTGATGCTTGGTTTCTAGTTATGTGCACTAGGAACATTTCTAACCTCCTGAACAACCCCTTCTTACACTGAGTTAAAAGGCTTGCTTGGGGTACAATCCTCTACCTTTAGACCACTCACAAGGGCCTCTGGAAAACTTAATAAAGGGAGTACTGTATTTGCTACTTGATTTTTTATCCTATTTCTCCATTTCTTAACAGGTTTTAGTATTTGTGAAAATACCTATATTTGAAATGGAACTAAAAAAAGGATATAAAAACAAAGTCTCATCGCAATTGGAACCAGATACAAAGAATCCATGATATATTAGTCTGTAAATCCTGTTTCTGTTTTCCAGATGAGTAACATAATCTAGGCTTTTCTGTCTAACATGGAAAGCTGCTTTAATTTCCAAGATATATGCTTTAAACAAATGCAATTAAAAGAAGAATATGTGTTAATTTTCTAATTTCTACTTTTATATCACTGACAACAGTAAAATGAGATGTTCTTACTCACAAACTTTGATGTACTATGTAAAAATCAAATTGTTTTGGGTTTCTTATCTGCTAACCACTCAAAAAAGTTATATAAAGTACATATTCATTCATTTATTATGTTCCGCTTAATGTTTTTTTTTACTTTTTCAAAATGGGGTTTGAATTTTTAGCAAGGATTCTATAAAAAGGCAGTTGTAGGTTTGTGGTTAAGGAACCAGCCTTGCGACCTGAAGGTCCCAGATTCGATTCCTGGTCTCACCAAGTACCATGGCTAAAGGCACTTGGACAAGGTACCTGACACCAATTGCTTCAAGGCTTCCCACCGTTCTGTACACTATGCTTACCTTACCAGTGTGTGTATACTTGTGTGCTTCACTGCACAGATGAATTAAATGTGGAGGACAAATTCCTTTGTGTGTAAGTCCAGTAAGCAAAATAGAGCACTTAATCTTTTTTATTTTATTTATTTATTTTTTTACTGTGAAGTATGCAAACAACAGGATCGAACGAAAGTTTAAGTTAAATTCAGTTGGTTAAGAAGCAACAGTAAGCTCCAGTTTCATAACACATCACAGTTTTAGTTTATATTTTATGGAATTTTGTAGGAAAAAGGTCAATAACTTTATCACTGATGGTGGACACTATTATATTAAAGCAAAAATAGGAACAGAAAGGAAATGTTTTCTTAACAGAGTAGTACTTGGATAAAATGTTCATTCTGCCATAGCGTGATATGGTGGCACAGTGGTTAACATGTTTGCCTTTTAGCGCTATGGATTCCAGGTTCAAATCCCAATCTTGGTGGAGTTTCCATGTTTTCCTCTCACAAAACATAGATTGTGAGGTAAATTGAATGCTGTAAATTGCCCCACATGCAGTGTGTGTGCACAGATAGATTGGCACCCTGTCCTGGGTGTATCCACCCTGCGCCTAAAATGTTCTCCCCTGGATGGACATGGGGAACCTCCCTGGGACCTTAGTAAAAAATTCAGCAGAAGATAATTAATTAATGGATTCTGGCATACTGTACATTAATTAAAAAAAACAAACAAAACAAACAACAAAAAGCCTCAAACATTAACCCTTTTATGCTCCTGAAATGGTGGCTAACGATGTTAGTAAAGTTTGAAAAAAATCCTCGATTTTCCTTTAATTAGTCAGTGTGCCCATCTATAAAACATAATTGTAACATTTTCAGAGTATGTTAACAAGTTTAAATTTATTTAAACCTTAAACCTTAAAGTTGTTTAATGTACCCTCATATTTGGGAAGTAGGAAATAAAATAAATTGGATGACACTTTTATTTTTTGGTTCCCTGGAGGTTAAGACCGTTTGGGGCTATGTTGCATACTGCTAATGCTATGGGTATGGTATCTCAGTGGTTAAGGCTATCAATCTAAAGGTTGTGGGTTCAAATCCCAGGTCCACTGTAGTTATCAATGTGGGTCATTCAGCAAGGCCCTTAACCCTTATTGCTCCAGGGATGCTGTATCAGCCCTGTGTTCTGATCCCAACCGGGTTGGGGTACCTGTAAGTCGTCTGCTAAATGACCAAATATAAATGTAAATGTAATGCTATGGGAAGTGGAACAGAGTCAACACGCGCAGTACGCATGTCTGCAAAAAATAGCCTTGGATAAAATAGCCTTGGATTCTCAGTCAAAATAAGGCGTGTCTCTGATGACGACATATAAGCAAGCAACCAATAGCTAAAGGGCTTTTTCGCTCCGCCTACGCATACAAGACATTCAAGGACAGACACAGGTTTGAACAAATTACATGAAGAGCTCCTTTAGCATTTTTGAAGAAATAACTCATAATTTCAATATGCAGTCAAATGTAAAATCATGTATCGTGTTTGTATGCAGTCGACACACGCTGATTAAAGCACATATCTCACGGTATTGATCTCAGATCTCACTGATCTGTTGTTTTTAATGCAGTGCAGAGCGTTGGGCTCTTAATGTATTAATCTCTGATTGCTCATGGAAAGATACTTGTTCTCGAGGCGCCCGTCTAACAACAACACGTGTCCACTATATAGTGCACTAGTTTTTTTTTTACGTAATGCTCACATCTGAACTTAAAATATATATATAATTTGGCGTAATTCGAAAATACCTTTAAAAATGGTATTGATTATTGCCTTTCCTAAATTAAGCCTGCGTAGGGATGCATTTATAATGAATCTGCAGCGTGTAAGGGGACAGATAGTAAGTATATAAAGAGTTATTTCGGACACGATGCAACGGCTAGTTTTTTTGGCTCGACCTATCCTATTTTAGCCAATGTGATCTCGGGGTGTTACAGCGAACCTGTGACGCATTGCAATTCTAACCAATCACGGCTTTCTTTGACTTGAATAGACCCGCCCACGGTGGGTCGTTGGTGACGGATTAGCTATAAAGCGGCTGTGGCAGCGGTTTAAAGGGCAGAGTTGTGAAAACTCCCGGGCAGTGGGGAGTCCGGTTGGCTGGCAACAAGCAAACTGGCGGTTTACACTGAAGCAACTGCAAAATAACACTACAACACTGGAATAATAAGTAAATCACCTTCTGAAAGATTAGCCGCCGCTGAGAAGATTAAGTCACTTCAAGGGGAACCAAAGTAAGAGTCCTGCTGCTCGGTGTAAGTCGTCTCCATGTTTTTAATACGTTTCTGTCGGTTTGTGTTTTGCTCCATTTTAAACTAAAAAGCTTCTGCATGCGACCTTGTTCCATCTTTTTCAAACGAGAGTTTTGAGCTCCACGATCCTGCGTGCTGTAATATAAATCACAGGTTTTACGTCGTGGTTTGTTTTCAGTAATCTGGTCGTGTCAGCAGTAACAGCGGACACAAAATGACAGATTATCTCCATATGGCGTTAGGACTCCGACGTTGACCGAGCTTTGCTAGTCAGCCGACCTTGGTGGGGTTTTAATGAAGCCTTCTGCCATGTTGACAAGTTACCAACGAAACGAAAAGTCCAGTTAGCGATCACAACCGAATAATCGGTTAGATTCTCGTTTCCCTTAAACCTTAGTTAATCTGTCATCTCTCTGTGGTAGTGTGTCGGTGGATAATCCAGGCTTTTGGAATTGGTTCGCCCGCTTCAAATGCGTGGGCAACGAACGAATACTTCATGTAGTGAAATGTAATTATCTGTCTTTGTGCCATAATCGGTTGTTGCATCGACAGAAACGTGAATACAGAGGTTAAATATAGATATATTTTTGTATATAGGTTCGTAAAAACGATACGCAGTGTTTTTATTGCAGAGTGCTGAGTGTATTAATTCGAGGTCGATTGACCTTTAATGTTTTAACAGTATCGAAAGAATTTCATTAGGTGAAGGACATGCTGTACTAATATGGTAAAGCCTGTGCTGGAGCTACACCCCTGTAGATCGCCATATTATTGGCTGTTATGAAAAAGAAACCCGATCCTTAATGCTATTGCGCAATGTCATCCTCAAGTGTCGCATCGATAGCAACTGCCCTACATTTCAATAACTACTAAAAACATTCATTTATAAATTACACACAATCTGACGTTGTTTTTCTGCCCTTTAATTTTGCATGCCCGTAGTACATTAGATGGCTCTAAGCATTTTGATATCAGTTGTTTAATAAAGCTGGGGCTTCCTTTAGAATTTAAAGTACACATTTCTTCCAGGCCCAGTTTCTGCCAACTGTAAAAAAATAATAATAGTAATAATACATTAAGTTATATATTTTTTTGTATAAGATGTTATGTTCAGTTTGCAAAATGGCTAAATGGGATAAAAATGAACATTTGATTCTCTTTCCCTTCCTAAGGCTAGAGAAGACTTGCTTGTGGAACGGCAATTTTTTTTTCAGCAGCCAGTGGCTTGTTTGCCCATACCGATCACTTCCGCCTAGGAGGATTTTTGCAACACTCAATTTAAGCAACTCTCATCAACACTCAAACTAACAACTGTGAAGCAGCTATGCAGCTTGAAATCCAAGTAGCACTCAACTTCATCATTTCCTATCTGTACAACAAACTCCCACGCCGACGAGTGAATATCTTTGGTGAGGAGCTTGAGAGGCAGTTAAAGAAGAAATATGAGGGCCACTGGTACCCTGACAAGCCGTACAAAGGATCTGGTTTCAGGTGTATACATGTCGGAGAGAAGGTCGACCTGGTTGTGGAAGAAGCCGCCAAAGAAAGCGGGCTGGACATTGACGACGTGCGAAACAACTTGCCTCAGGATCTCAGTGTTTGGATTGACCCGTTTGAGGTGTCCTACCAGATTGGAGAGAAGGGACCCATCAAGGTGCTGTATGTGGATGATAATGGTGAAAATGGGTCAGAGTTGGACAAGGAGATCAGGAACAGTTTTAACCCTGATGCTCAGGTCTTCATGCCAATCAGTGAACCAGTGGGGGTCTCTTCAGAGTCCAGTTCCCCGTCACCACCATTTGGGCAGTCTGCCTCAGTCAGCCCATCGTTCATGCCACGCTCAGCTCAGCCTTTGACCTTCACTACGGCCACCTTTGCAGCCACTAAGTTTGGCTCCACGAAGATGAAGAACAGCGGGCGCAGCAGTAGCAAGGTAGCACGCACATCTCCCACCAACCTGGGCTTGAATGTAACCAGCCTCATGAAGCATAAAGCCATTTCCAATTCCATGCATTCTCTCTATGGTCTTGGCCTCGGAGGGCAGCAGCAACAGAAGGCCTCGGCGCTTTCTCCTAATGCCAAGGAGTTTGTTTTCCCTAATCTTCAAAGCCCTAACAGCTCCAGTGCGTTGTTCGGCAGTGAGAATCCGCTTAGCCTCAGCCCTCTTCAGTATAATAATGCCTTTGACATGTTCACAGCCTATGGGAGCCTCAACGACAAGTCTCTTATGGATGGCCTAAACTTTAGCTTAAGCAACATGCAGTATTCAAACCAGCAATTCCAGCCTGTCATGGCTAACTAATGAATTCATATTAATTTATAAATGATTGTTGGCAAAAGCAAAGGAAATTGATGCACACTAATAAATTGCATAATACTAAACTGTGGACATGGAAACAAATCCCCTATTAATCAATAGAAAGAGCATGTGCCCAAGGGTGTTGTCTTTCTGTGATTACCTCCCCTCCCCCAACACCCCTGCATTTGTTTCTACCAAGAGCTTGTTATGTGTTCAAGCTTGGTTACTTTTACATACTTTTCATTTTCCTATTTTTGCCAACAAAGCACAAGATATTTTTTTTACTATGTTCTAGAAAAGTACTTAAAAAAAAACAAACAAACAAAAAATACATAAACTAGATTCAAGTTCTGGCCTATTACAGTATTTTCAAGTTGGTTAAGACTTGAATGGTTTTTAAGAAATTGGCACTAATAAATCTTTATCTGGGCTTACTTGGTCTTTTTTTCTAATTGTGTAATTTAATTAAGTACAGAGTTTGTAAAATACCAGAGTATATATTGTTTCTATGACATGATATTGCATTTATATCTTTTTACTACTCCAGTGATCTGTGATGGCTGCAGCAGCTTTATTATATATTTAGTTTTTTTTGGAATAAAATTGTTAAAATTCATCTTTAAAGTAGATCAAATGTTATAAGGACAGTGTACAGGATATACTTTAGTGTTGACGATTCAGTATAGAGAATATTTGTTTTTTTGGAACACAAGAGTTAATATTTTCTGTTAAAAATTGAACAATTTTTGCTATATTAAAGACAATGTAATCATATATTAATTTTGTACCTACATTGTGCAATACTTGATAAAAATATGGTATAACGAAGTATTTTGAGTCAGTGTCTTACATGTCAAGAGGAACTGAAATAGTTTATATTAAGTTTGTATTAAATGCTTCAAATATGCTTGTCTTTATTTTTTTCATATTTGCACCCTGGCCTTTTTCAATAAAAGCAATTTTTGTCAAGAAAAAATTCTCAGCAGTACTTTTTCTTCCACATATGTAGTTTTACTAAGACCTTTTTGACCATAGAATCTTTAAGCATGATTATACACTAGAATGCAGGTTTTTATGGTTCTCTTGAATTTTACCTTGAAAGTGACATGATAAAATTAGAAATCAGAGTTAAAGACCAGCCTGTACCCCAGACACTTTTAGCAGGGCTTTATTCACGTTGTTTACATAATATATGTATTTGAATGTTGGTGCCTTTTTACTGGATCCATTTTAGCAGCCAGTTGGAAGGTTTTGTGCTTGTGTTTGTATTCACTATGCAAGGGCACATCTTTTTACTTAAGCTTAGTTAATTTGAGGCCGGATCTTACTTCTATTAATTTTTCAAGCCTGTTTTGCATTGCGAATTACAGGACAGAACCGCAGCTAAGGCAAGTGTGTGTAAAATAACAAACCTGTTTGCATAGTGTTTATTTTGTGCTACTTTTTATGTCAGTGTAGGACATTAGGCATCTGTGGGTTGGAAATATACCCATGGGTCCAGTGCAAAAAATGTTTATCATATAATTATGTTTAAATAAAAGACTCTTTGGACTTACTATTGATTTTGATGTCTATTTTGTTTTTTTAACCAGAGGATCTAAGGACTCTTTGTAAGGGCTAATTAAGTTAATAAAATTTTTCAGGTCTGCTTTTTTTTAAAGCACTAGTTTACTGATGCATATCACGTCGTAATGATATGCAGGTGTTCTGTATAATACCATCAGTTTTCATGTTAAACTGTATGGACTGTCTAATGTTAGGGTTCTGTAAGGCATTATTGTTTTATACACCATTTCCTTGCAAATGTGTTTTTAAATTTCTGTATGGCTTTCTGTTGGACTGATTGACATAGGAAAAGACACCTTTGCCACATGTTTACATTTACATTTAGTAGATGCTTTTATCCAAAGCGACTTACAAATGAGAGAACAACACAATAGTCAGTAGTTATGGAAAAACCAGCTACACTGTAGAATTATCAAACCCGATCATTATCTGATCCTGCATCCCCCCCCCCCCTTTATATCAGGTGTTTGTGGAAAGATGTGTTTTGAGTTGTTTCTTAAAGATGCTAAGTGACTCCACCCTAGGACAGAGTTGGGAAGGTGGTTCAACCATTTTGCAGTGGTGAACGCTTCCCAATCTGAGTGGAGTTTCCATGTTCCCCATGTTCACGTGTGTTTTCTTTGGGTTCTCCAGTTTCCTCTCACAGTCCAAAAAACATGGGTTCAAGGTAAATTTATTGCATTATATAGCCCCATAGTGTGTGTGTCTATAAGTGATTGTGCCCGGTGAAAGATTGACATACAGTCCTGGGTGTATCTGCCCTGCGCCCAAAACGTTCTTTCCCGGATGGGCATGGGTTAAGTGGAAGATAATGAATGAATAAATTGCCTTGTTATTAGCTTCCTATTTGTTTGGTTTTTGGGCACGGCCATCAGAAATGCCAGTAAGGCAGGCAGATTTAATGAGTATGGATTACAAAACAAAGAACCATGTTAGCATTAAAGTTTTGTGTGAGCCTTGTGAGGTTTCCTAAACCCCTTTAAAAGATAAATAAAGCTGTTTAAATTCATTGCAGAAAGGACAGTTGCTTTGTAAGCGTTTAAAAAAAAAAAAAGCTCTGGGCATACAGACGTTTTCTTGGTGAACTAACATCCAAAATAGAATTGTTTTAGTAGTTTAAGGTTATTGTGAGTGTAAAAATGCAATGAATTTCAGGTTTAGTATTCCCACTGATGTTTGCATTCGTCAGGAATGAGGTGTGGAAGGACACATTAGCTACGTTCTTCCAAAAAATGCTGGGTATGCAGATCCGGTTAATGAAGGGCAATTTATAGAGCATGTGGACCTGCCTTAGATCTGGTCTTTTGTCAGGATTTTAGGTGTTGTGCTTTGTAATTCTGTTGGATTTTGAATACAAAAACTCATTCATTGGTCACATGTGGCATCTAAATATAGACCACCTATATTTACATAATAACAATGGATATTGAATGATCTTTCTTCGGCTTCACATGACTCACAACAGAATGTATGAGGAAAAGAAGTCATACTCGTACACCAGCTCCATACAAATGCTCTTTTAATTCCTCTCTATAGTCATTCAACGTGCACCAACTACGGCTGAGTGATTGTAGTGCAAACAAACCCGTTGCACAATGAATAATTTGTCACTGGGTAGGATTCAGTCAGGTAGCACAAGCCGATGCAGTATTGATGGATTGTGTTTGCTGTTCTCGTTCCTCCTTCTCAGAGTATATCAATGCAATGGAGACCAATCCTCCCCCCTGGTCCCTGATGTATTTGATGTTCCCATGCCTGTGTAATTTAATCTCAGTTGGCTCTGTAGCTTTTGCCCATAAACCTCGACTCTTATACTAGGAAACTGTAACACAATTTCTCCTGTAATCTAGCTGTCTCTGTGCAGGAAAGATGAGAGAGTAGTTTGTTTTGACCATGGAGGGTTTACTGAAACTTTATCGTTATGTGATTGTAATGCAGGTATCCCTCAACCTATGAACCTGATATCTTTTTCCACCTTGTTTGAAATTCTGTCTAATTATAGTCCTCTTTAATTGTCTGGAGTCAGAAGTGACACAAAAGGGCTGTTCTTTGTGTTCTTAACATGTTTGTGTTACCAGGTGAGGAAACACCTTGCCTGTCGAGAGTTTCCTCATGATTAATAAGAGTGGAATACCAGTCAGGTGAGCGATGACATAAAGGAAAATAATTAGTCTTTTTTTTTTTTTTTTTTTTACACTTTGCTTATGTCTGAATTTTTCAAACTATGCAAATTCCTAAGATAGAACATTCTTTTATCATTATCTTCCATTTAATCCTCTACTAGGGTCGCGCGCGTGCGGGGGGGGGGGGATGGGGGGTATATAACGTTTCAGGTGCTGGGCGGATACGCCCAGGACAGGGCACACACATTCACCCAGAGTACAAAGTTCACAAGGAAATGATGGAAACTCAACCCAGGTTGGGATTCAAACCTGGAGCCCCAGCGCTGAGAGGCAAAAGTGCTAACCACTAACCACCATAGTGCTGCTCTAAGATTACTTTACATTTACATTTAATCATTTAGCAGATGCTTTTATCCCAAGTGACTTACAAATGAGAGAACACCACAAGTCAGTAGTTACAGAAAAACCTGATCTTTATACTATCCCAGGCCCCCATTTTTAATTTTCTTTATATCAGGTGATTGTGGAAATGATGTGTTTTTAGTTGTTTCTTAAAAATGCTAAGTGACTACATCTTACAGAGTTGGAAAGATGGTTCCACCATTTTGCAGTGGAGAATGATATGGAGTGAGATTTAGCAGTGAGGTGAGGTGGAATCACCAGGCGACATTCATCACTAGAGCGAAGAGAAAGAGTTGGAGTTTATTTTGGAAATATAGAGAGAAGATCCAGATCTGGGGGCAGATCCAGGGATTGTCCTGTAGGTCAGAGTCAGCGTCTTGTACTGAATGTGAGCAGCTACAGGGAGCCAATGGAGTGAGAGAGTAGTAATGGTGTGAAATGTGTTTGCTTGAGCTGGTTGAATACAAGTCAGGTTGCAGAGTTTAGAACAGCTGCAGAGAAAATATTTTTTGCATTGCTGCTAGTACCATTTATTTAATTGTAGAATCATTCTAAAAATAAGTTATGCTATTCACTATCCAAACACAAAGAAGGACATGTCAAAGCCTTTTCTGTTGATGGCTACAGAAGTTGAGCCACTGTCTCCTTAAACAAGACAAGTTTTCTCAGGAATATTAATCAAACCCAGATGCATCCACCAGGGTTTTTTTATGGGAGTTCCTCAGTAAGATAAAGTTAAAAAGTCCATTTTGGTCCTGTCGACAAAACAGTTCTAGTAAACCTTTGGCTTGTACTTGTGATTATGAGGAAACTCTTTTACATTGAGATTCTTTGAGATCTTTGGGGCATCAAAGCTGTTCAGAGATTGTTTTGTAGTCTTTTTCAGACTCGTGAGCATCAAAAACATTCCTAAAAATATATATTTAAAAATGCTCTTTGGGTGGAATTGGGATCGTGATACTGCAATTTTGTTCCACTGCATGAACCACGTGTGATGTGCATGACAATAGTCACCTTGAATCCTTGAATTATGTTTCAAGTTCAAGTTATTCATTTATAACACTTTTTTTTTTACAACAGTACATTGTCACAAAGCAGCTTGACAGTGTTAAATGCCTAGAACCCCTAAAGAGCAAGCTAAAGCAGCAGTGGTCAGCAAAAACACTCCCCGTCATGTTGTTTTTTTAGGAAGAAACCTTGGGACGACTAATGCTCAGTGGAGGACTCCTTTTCTTTTTCAGCATCAACAGTGTAGGACAGTCATCTACAGATTGTGTAGTGATCAGGTGACCCGTATTTAACAATTGGAAAGTCCATTGAGGGCATCCTGCACGACTTCCAGTCCAATTGAAATCCAGGTTCATCCAGTAATTGTCGTAGCCACAGTGCTCCAGCAGACACATGAATGAAATGCTGAAGACACCTCAAGGAAATTGGTGACACCTCAAAAGAAACAGACAAGTAAAAGCTAACAGTACATAAGTAATAACTAGAGTTTGATTGACTCAGTGCAGCATATGTTTCTAGCATAACTGACTAGAGCAGCAGAACTAAAAGTGGCAAAACTGCAGACTCTACATAGTTGAGAGGGTTCCTCGGAATAGCATCATTTGAGTGCCACACCCTCTACTAATGTTTAGCAGGGTGAAGAGGTGAAATGCCAGCAGAGACTGATCCCAGATCACCAACCCTTCACCACCTAGCCTGAGATCTACACCTTTATCTACAGGCACATTTAAATTAAACACAATTAAACACAATTTTTTTATAAATGTGTTTTTAATCTACTCTTAAAGATTGGTAGTGATTTTGAATTGCGAACTAGAATGGTATTCCAAAGTTGAGGAGCCTTGTGAGAAAACGCTTTTCCACCAGCATTTTTTTATTTTATTCCAGGAGCTAAAAGTAAACCAGCACAAGTTTTTACAAGTTATTTAAGCCTAACTAATGCAGTGAGTAGTTGTCATTTGTCATTTCAAACAACCATGGGAAAGACACATCTTGTTATCATGGAATAGATAATCAGAACTCTGTTTCAGAAGAGTCAAATACTGAAAGAGCGGTTCAAGGAGCATGAGATCTTTGGAATCTTTGGGATGTTTTGGAGATTTTGCAGTGTCTATATCTCCCAGCATCAATATAAGATTTTAGGTGATAAAATAAGGTGAAACTCTGGACAGAAATAAAATAACATTGCAGAAACTTGTGATAAGAATGTCAAGGTAGTCCAACAAATGATCAAGAGCATGTGACCTTTTTTTGGTCATGCAGTGGATGTCCCCTTATGTTTTAAAAACGTTTAGTAAACAGTGTAAATCACAGAGGTAGGAAAATCTGTGTCGCATTTGATACAGAGTAAGAAAATCAGTACAGGAGCTCTGCCCAGCGTAAATTATTCAGGATAGATAAAACTAAAAGGCTCAGTAATGTGCCACATGACTTTCATTAAAGGTCAAGGTAAAATGAAAAAATCTATTACTATTCCCGGTAGATTTACAGTAGTTAGAATAAGTACACTTTATAGTACACATTAAAAATAAAAAAGACACAAAAATCTGACTTCGTCTAACGAATTGTAATATTGTCATTATAACATTTAAATCAATGTACAGATACTATTTTGTCTCGGTATATGATAATAAAACATGAGGACATTGCATTGACTATTAAAAAATAAACATTTGTCATAATAATATTTCAATGCCATTTTTATTGATTAACTTGATTTTGGTGATTATTATAATTTAGGATAAATTTTATCCTTATGAACTGCTATTGGAAAGCAATTCATGATTTACCAAACCTGCTGTTTATAAATTGAAGATCATTATTATCATTCATTATTACTGTTAAATATTTACTAATAATTAGCTGTGTATGGCACAGTGACTTAGTAGATAGCATGTTTGCTTCTCAGCACTGGGGTCTTTGATTTCCTCCCAGAGTCCAAAAACATAAATTTAAGGTAAATTGGTCCATATAGTATGTGTTTGTGTGTGTGAGTGTGCTTAGCAATAGATTGGCGTGCTGTCCTGAGTGTATCTGCCCAGTGCCTGAAACGTTCTCCTCTGAAGGGGCATGTAGAACCCCCCCGTGACTCTAATAGAGGATTAAGTGGAAGATAATGAATGAATTATGAACCATTGTTCACATATGGGCGGCACGGTGGCTTAGTGGTTAGCACGTTCGCCTCTCAGCGCTAGGGATTCCCGGTTCAAATCCCCATCTGGGTGGAGTTTCCATGTTCTCCCCGTGTCTGCGTGGGTTTCCTCCGTGTTCTCCGGCTTCCTTCCACAGTCCAAAAACATGGATCAAGTCAATTGAGTTCTCCAAATTGCCCCATGTAGAGTGTGTCTGTGTGTGTTAGTGTGTGCCCAGCGATAGATTGGCACCCTGTCCTGGGTGTATCTGCCCAGCACCCGAAACGTTCTCCCCTGGATGGGCATGGGGAACCCCACCACGACCCTAATGGAGGATAAAGCGGAAGATAATGAATGAATGAATGAATGTTTACATATACAGTGGGTTGCAAAAGTATTCATACCCCTTGAACTTTTCCATATTTTGTCACATTACAACCACAAACATAAATATATTTCACTGGAATTTAATGTGAAAGACCAACACAAAGTGGTATACAATTGTGAAGTGGAATGAAAGTTATCCATGAATCAACAATTTTTTTACAAATAAAAAACTGAAAAGTGCGATGTGCAAAATTATTCAGCCCCCTTTTCCCTGAGTGCAACCAATTG
>JAFMOD010000506.1:1070928-1098015 GCA_019802435.1 Corydoras maculifer
TGAATGAATGAATATTTTTAAATAAACACATTTAAGAATGAAACCTTGTTTTTTTTTTTTTTTTTTTTTTTTTGAAACCTTGTTTTTATAACCGTCACCTCTTTGCTGTGATTAATTTACATGAATGTATACCCTCTCATGCCTTATTGCTTTATTAACTAAATTAAAATTTATTTCATTCTTTCAAACCCAGCATTGCAACACTGCTGCCACAATTACATTTTCATTTTAATATGCTTTTATAATCTCAAGTTTAAGGCGATTAGTAAAATGCTAAATGCTCTGTGCAAATTCAGCTAAATGCCGACCAGCTTTTGTTTAGAATTCAAACTTGTCAGTTACATAGATCAGCATGATAAAAATGATATTTGAAGTATGAAATGATAGTAGGATCTTGGTAAAGGCACTGCTGCTAGTGTTTAAAGTACAGACCCTTTCCAAAAAATTTTGCATATTATGTAAAAGGTAACTAATTTTCATAATATCTCACAATATTGAAGAAGATTAAAGACCCACAATTTAAACAATGCTAAAAACTTGTTTATTTTTACATAATTTGGGCTTCCAGCTAATAAAACCCATGAACATAAATTTAAATAATTAGAATACTGTGAAGAAATCAGCCCAAATTTTGCAGGGCATGAATGTTTTAAACAGAGTGTGACACACTAATGATCTACTAAACAGTAGAGGTGAGGAACAAAATCAAAACTGCTTGAGGTCCAGTGTGAGATATCCACAGTCAGTCATAATTTGGGGTGCAATGTCCTGTGCAGCTGTTGGTAAACTCTGCTTTCTTAAATACAAGGTTACTGCAACAGTCCACCAGAATGTTTTTAAGGACTTCATGTTTCCTTCTGCTGAGGATCTGTATGGAGATGTAGAGTTCATCTTCCAACAGGACCTGGCGCCTGCTCATGCCGCCAGAAGCACCAAAACCTGGTTTAATGCCCATGCCATCACAGTGCTTGACTGGCCAGCCAACTTGCTGGACCTAAAACCTATTGAGAATCTATGGGGTATTCTTTGTTGTTGGGTCTGGTGCCCCTCATTTTCCTCTTCAGAATACCGCATAGATTCTCAATGGGGTTAAGTCCGGCGAGTTGGCTGGCCAGTCAAGCACTGTGACAGTTTGTATTCTGGTCTTCACCTCTACTTTTTAGTAGATGATTAGTGTGTCACACTCTGTTTAAAACATTCATGCCCTGCACAATTTGGCCTGATTTCTCCACAGTATTCAAAATATATTTTCCTGGGTATTATGAGCTTGACACCCAAATTATGTAAAAGTAAACAAATAAATACTTAAAATCGTTTGAATATTCGGCCCTGAAACTATAACCTATGAAATTTTACCTTTTTGAACGGAATCATGGAAATGCATCACTTTTTCATGATATTCTAATTGTTTGGAAAGGGTTTGTAAATCTTTTTAAATTTGTGGTAAAATTGCTAGTCAAAATACATGGAAGAACACCACCCATTAAATACACAGTGCCTTCAATCTGGAGCAATGTTTTCAGGCTGTATCATATGCTGTTCACTAAACCATATAGTGTGTGTAAAGGGCGAAGAATAAGGATTACACAACTATTTAAAGAATGCCACAAAAAACACAAGACTGTTTGGAAAAGCTCTTTGAGATAAGCCACAATCCTTTTGGAGTAATATTTTTCAGACAGATGAAACAAACCTATTGTAAGGGAATAAAGCAGTGCATCAGTTTGTTTGTAGGCAATAAACTAAAGCTCAAAAGGAAAAGAACACCTTAGCCAAAATAAAACATAATACAGCAGCTTCTGCTTTGCTATGGATCATGTGGCATTGCTGGTAGTGGTACCAGAACCAGTGATTTTATCAACGTATTACTAAAATTAAAAGATCAAGTCATTTTAGAGTTAAAATAGTTCTCAAAACCCATAAATGAATGGCTGAAAGGAACAGACTGGCTGTTTGAAATTGAACAGTCATAAGTCCTGATCTAAATCCAATGAAAATAATTGGAGTACTGCAACAAAACACCTGTGCAGGTATCTTAAATTAATAAAGGGTGCTTATAGTTACTTTAAAAGAAATTATGTATTTTGTGTTTAATAATTACTTTTATTGCAATTTTTTTTTTTACAAAATTATGAATTATGTATACAAAGTGAATGAATACAAATTCAATAATTATCTTATTATTATACTTTAATATTATTAAAGTTATCTTTCACTTAATCCTCTATGGGGGGTTGCCCATCCATGGAAAAACATTTAGGGCGCTGGGCAAATCCACCCAGGACAGGGCACCAATCTTTTACTGGGTACACACTCACACACACAAACAAACACACACTATATTGGGCAATTTTGAGCATTCATTTTACTTTGAACCCAGAAGAAACCGATGCTGACACAGGCAGAACATGGAAACTCCACCCAGATTGGGTTTGGAACCTGGAATCCCCAGTGCTGAGAGCAAAAGTGCTAACCACTAAGCCACTGTGCCACCCTTTTTATAGATAGCTCATCCTATTATCTTTCACTTAGTTCTCTACTAGGGTCATAGTGGAGCATCCTGGGGAGAATGATTCCGGTGCTAAATAAATATACACAGGGCACCAATTCATGGCTGGTCACACACTCACACAGAAACACACAATATAGATTAGACTATTTACTATATTATACTATAGACTATTTAGATAGGGGCAATTTAGAGCAGCCAATTTACCTTGAATTCATGTTTTTCAACTGTGAAAGGACACTATAGAACAAGGAGTAAACCCACAAATGCACTTACCACTAAACTAAAGTGCCACCGTATTATGTATATAGTACTGTATATATTACTACAAACTGTTACTGGGTTTTAAACTTCTTAGCACATAAAAGCATTTTTTTCTATTCCATCATCACTGTAAAAGGGATAATTATATTGTGCATTTTTACAAATATTGTTCATTTGGGCATTTTGTATGAAAGTCATTAGCTCATCTAATATATACAACATTGCTTACACCCTAAGTGAAATGCAAACTTTAGCTTAGTTCTGTACAAGCACTCTCTTTAGCCCAGAATTTGTAGTCATAAATATTACTAACGCTGAAAAAAGACATTGTTCTGTTTGAATAATGTTGGTGATGGTTAGGATTAGTTATGACTTTTATAAACTATGAAGTGCAAGCCCTCTATCATAGGCTGAATAAAGACCCATTACAGGTCCCCTCCTTCTTTCCCTTTTAGCCGTTGCCATTGTCTTACTCCCTCCCCCTACATTGTACAATTCAAAACCTTTTATTTATTGCTTCCGGTATTTGAGGTCTAATTCCAAATACAATTAAATACATAAGATGGATATAGCATTAATTGTGAGTTCTGTTTTTCTATTTAAGTTAATATTGATCTTACTGAAATGTAAAATGTACATAGTTTATAATTAAATACAAAATTTTAGAAGTTATTTTAAAACCTGCCCATAAGTTAAAGATAAATAACTGCTTGAGAGAGAGAGAGAGAGAGAGAGAGAGAGAGAGAAAGAGAGAGAGAGAGAATGTGTGTGTGTGTCTGTCTGTGTGGGGGTGTATGTGTGTTTTTGTGTGTGCTTCTCCTACTGGCTGTCTCACCCGTGGCTAGAATGAGAAACACTTGTGTTTTAGAGTTTTGTTCCTGTACTGCTCCCTGTGTGCCAGGGTGTGTGAAAAAGCTAGCTGAGTATTTGGCAACCCCTCAAACAGCATGAATTATGGTCCAAACTGCACTATTCAATACGCTTGCTTTTCCAGTTTGGATCACAAATGCTCAGCTTCGATCATGGAATCAGAGAACAGTATGGAACACCACAACTGCAGTGTGGTACATGATTAGGCAATCGGGAAAAGAAGGCTGTTTGCATAAACTGTACAAAAGTTATCACTCTTGAAACTAATTCATTAAAAACATTTATTTATTCATTCACTCACTATTTTTCACTTAATTCTCTATTAAAGTTGTTGGAGGGTGCCCCACGTTTTGGGCGCTGGGCAGATACACCTAGGACAGTGCACCAATCCATTGCTGGCACACTCACTCACACAGGCACACACAATAACACAGACACTATATGGGGCAATTTAGAACATCATTAAAAACATGCATTGTTAAATAATTATTTTCTTGGCAAAGAAAATAAAATTAATTATCGACATGAACATTTCATTCTACAGGGACCATGGAAAATTAATGGAATGAAAAAATAACTGAGGCATATTATTTGTATAATTGCATGTTCATTCATTCATTATCTTCCGCTTAATCCTCTACTGGGGTTGCGGGTAGGTTCCCCATGCCCATTTGGGCACCGGGCAGATACACCCAGGACAGGTCGCCAATCTATCATTGGGCAAATACACTCACACAGACACACACACACACAAACACACACTGTGTGAGGAAATTTAGAACATTTAATTTTCCATGTTTTTGGATTGTGGGAGTAAACCGGAGAACCTGGAGGAAACCCACACGGACACATGGAGAACGTGGAAACCCAGATTGGGGTTTAAACCTGGATCCCCAGCACTAAGAGGCGAACCTGCTAACCACTAAGCCACTATGCCACACATAATTGCATGTTTTATCCCAATATTAAATATTGTATTCTGTTGGAAGCAAAGAATTTTAGTCCAATAAAAAACAAAAACATATTTATCTTTAAACGAGTTTCAAGAAACATTTATATAAATTGGTTCTTATGAATATGTATGCAAATTAGTGTGTTACAGTGAGTGTTAAATTAAGCAGCAGTATGCTCAGTGACCCATAGGCCTTACCTTAATGCTGTGAGCAAAGATTGACATGTCCAATTACAGAAACTAAGTCTGGATTTAATCCCTCCCAAGCTACTGGCAAATAGTAAATCTGTTGACCTGTTTAGCACTCCAAAAATTGCATAAGAATTGCCTAAAAATCATTATACTTTTAATCACTATAAATATGATAGATTGATCTTGAGAAGATCTTGAAGACTGTCTGCTCCCGCATCTAGAAATATAGCCTGAAATGTAATCCCTCAGAAAGCCATATTCACTCATTCATTTTCTTCTGTTTAATGCTTTACTAGGGTCGTAGGGGGCCCATTTTCATCCAGTGGAGAACGTTTCAGGTGCTGGGCAGATACTGTGCCTTGCGAAAGTATTCACCCCTCTTTACATTTTTCACATTTTGTTACCTCACAACCTGGAATTTAAAGGGAATATTTGAGGGTCTGCATCATTTAATTTACAGACCATGCCTACAACTTTCAACATTTAACATTTTTTTTATTGTGAAGCAAACAACAAATAGGACAAAATAACTGAAAACATCAGTGTGCATAACTATTTACCCCCGTAAGTCAGTACTTTGTAGAGTGTTAGCGATCGCTCGTCTTCCCCGGGAATATCGGCTACGTGGGAGGGAATGCGTACGCCGCTTGCGCCTTGTGATCGTTTCCCGGGAACGGCAACGTGGAGGAGATTGCATACGCCGGTCCGCTGGATGAAACGCTCCCACCGAAACAACCTGCGCGGGGATAAATGCTCAGCGCTGTACCGTGGTTGAGTGCGGAAGAAGAGTTTGGAGACACCGGGATGAAAACAAAACGGATTTATTATTAAAAATGGTGTAGGGACACCAACAGAAAGGGGGAACAAACGAAACGAACTAACACCTGGGTAAACCACAAACAAAGACGTGCACGGGGATATGGGAATACGGAAACTAAATACAAAAAACACCCAGTCACGTGCACAAAATAAACTAATCACCCAACGGAGTCCATGAGTACATTAATGAGGGACACCTTGGGCACCTGTGACATAGAGCCACCTTTTGCAGCAATTACAGCTGCAAGTTGCTTTGGATAAGTCTCTATGAGCTTGCCACATCTTGCCACTGGAATTTTTGCCTATTCCTTATGGCAAAACTGCTCCAGCTCCTTCAAGTTAGATGGTTTCCGTTGGTGAACAGCAATCTTCAAGTCTGACCACAGATTCTCAATTGGATTAAGGTCTGGGCTTTGACTAGGCCATTCCAATATGTTTACACGTTTCCTCTTAAACCAAATAAGTGTTGCTTTGGCAGTATGCTTTGGGTCATTGTCCTGTTGGAAGGTAAATCTCCACCCTAGTCTCAGATCAATGACAGACGTAAACAGGTTTTGCTAAAGAATATCCCTGTATTTAGCACCATCCATCTTCCCCCGACTCGGACCAGTTTTCCAGTCCCTGCTGCTGAGAAACATCCCCACAGC
The DNA here is from genome assembly GCA_019802435.1 of Corydoras maculifer. Taxonomy (NCBI): domain Eukaryota; kingdom Metazoa; phylum Chordata; class Actinopteri; order Siluriformes; family Callichthyidae; genus Corydoras; species Corydoras maculifer. Next base: position 1,077,182 of record JAFMOD010000506.1, read on the forward strand.
ATGATGCTTCCACCACCATGTTTCACTGTGGGGATGTTGTTCTTGGGGTGATGAGATGTGTTGGGTTTGTGCCAGACATAGCGTTTTCCTTGGTGGCCAAAAAGTTCAATTTTGCTCTCATCTGACCACAGTACCTTCCTCCATACAGTTTGAGAGTCTCCCACATGCCTTTTTGCAAACTCGAAATGAGCCTTTCTATTTTTGCCTGTAAGTAAAGGTTTTTTTTCTGGCCACTCTTCCATAAAGCCCAGCTCTATGGAGTGTACGGCTTATTGTGGTCATATGGACAGATACTCCAGTCTCTGCTTGGGAATTCTGCAGCTCCTTCAGGGTTATCTTTGGTCTCTGTGCTGCCTCTCTAAATAATGCCCTCTTGACCGGGCTGAGAGTTTTGGTGGGCGGCCCTCTCTTGGCAAGTTTGTTGTGGTACCATGTTCTTTCCATTTGATGATGATGGATTTGATGGTGCTCCGGGGGATCATCAGAGATTTGGATATTTTTTATAACCCAACCCTGACTTATACTTCTCTACAACTTTATCCCTGACTTGCTTGGAGAGCTCCTTGGTCTTCATGGTGTTGTTTGGTTAGCTTAATGGTGTTGCAGCCTCCGGGGCCTTTCAGAAAAGGTGTGTATATACTGACAGATCATGTGACACTTAGAGAGTTACACAGGTGGCCTTCATTTCACTAAGCATGTGACTTCTGAAGGTAATTGGTTGCACCAGAACTTTTTAGGGGCTTCATAACAAAGGGGGTGAATACATATGCACATGCCAATTTTCATATTCTTTATATACATATATTTTTTTTCTCATTTCACTTCTAAAACGTAGACTATTTTGTGCAGATGCATCACATTCAATTCAGATTAAAAAAAAATACATAGAGGTTGTAATGTAGTAAAATAGGGAACAATCCAATGGGGTGAATTCTTTTGCAAGGCACTGTACATCCTTGACAGAGCAACAATCTATCGCTGTGCACACTCACTCTCATAGTCACACACTATACGGGCCAATTAAGAGCATTTAGTTCCACCCATATCAGGATTCGAACCTGGAATCCCAGCGCTGAGAGGCGAATGTGCTAACCACTATGCCAAACTAAATTTGTGATGTGGTTAGATAAGTCATGTTTTTGGCTTTTTTTCTGAAAATATGTACCCTTCATCTGTCATGGTACTTTATAACATCAGTGCCTACATCATAGTTAGCTTGCATATTTGCGATATTATTGATGAAGCGGATTATAATGGTAGAGAGTATTTTAGACAGACATAAGAAGTCGTCAAGGCAATGTCCTTCCTCTTTTAATTCATGGTTACTTCAGAAAGATGGTGCTTAACCTCATTCTGTATGTGCTATGACCCCATGGCTATTTAGACACAAATGTGGCTTTATAGGAAGTTTAGTTCAGTCTTCTGTATGGTTTATCATGACAAAGAGACCATAGACTAGATAAATATTAGATCACTATACAATTGAATAAAAAAAAAAAAGTTTTATTTAAGCAGGCTAAATCAAATAATATTTTAATATTTATCTTGCATTTTAACAACAAACCAAACTGTGCTAACAGAACCTCAGAGAGCATGTATTTTGTTACTGCACTAACATATTGTACCCTACAGGGTAAGTTTCATTACTTACCCACATTTAAACTAGACAGAATGACGGTCAAATGCAGCTTGATCATATTTTTATTTAAATCTATTGAATTTATTTAAATCTATTGAAAATATGTTTGTAACTTAAATTTAACTTCAAAGCAATGGGGCATGAGAGGGCGTGCATTATTGTGAATAAATCACAGAAAGAGGTCTTTTTGGGTATGACACATAGAGGAGTAAAGTTAAATCACTTTCACGTGATTTATTCACAATAATGCACAACCTTGACTGCCTTATTGCTTTTATAAAATACTTTCAAACACACTATAATAAAAAATGAGGTCTGATTCATAAATGCATTCATTAAAAGCATAAACGTTAAAGTCCGGTTTTTAAACTAAATACTAATCGCTTAGTTGTAGGATTCCTGTTTGTTTAATAATCAAATATTGCCTTCCAGTGGACAAATTATAAAACGCAGTTCATAAAAAATATGCTTATCACACATTTATACAAATGTGAAGCAGAGGTGTGCAGTAATGTCACTGCTGGTCAAACGGCTCAGCCAATCATATCTAAGGACCTGAAATGCCAATTTTATTGTCTGATTTATCTATCTGATTTAAGGATTGGTTAGTTTTAAATAACAATTTTGTAGATATTGTTATTTGTAGACTGACAAAGAGTTTGCAATTTGCCTTCTACAAACATCTGCATAATATATGCACATTTTTATAATTTGAAAAAAACATAATGAGTTATTAGGGCAGCACGGTGACTTAGTGGTTAGTGGTTAGTGGTTAATCCCTCTCAGCGCTAGGGATTCCCGGTTCGAATCCCCATCTGGGTGGAGTTTCCATGTTCTCCCCGTGTCCGCGTGGGTTTACTCCGGGTTCTCCGGTTTCCTCCCACAGTCCAAAAACATGGATCAAGTCAATTGAATTCTCCAAATTGCCCCATATAGAGTGTGTGTGTGTGTGTGTGAGTTACTGTGTGCCCAGCGATGGATTGGCGCCCTGTCCTGGGTCTATCTGCCCAGCGCCCGAGACGTTCTCCCCTGGATGGGCATGGGGAACCCCACCGCGACCCTACTAGAGGATAAAGCGGGAGATAATGAATGAATGAATAATGAGTTATATTGTTTGTAGTTTTATTAACCTTCACAATTTATTTGATTCTATTTATGGAATATTGTGGTAGTGTTATTAGATCCTTAGAATTAGCAAAGGCTGATGACACAGTAAGAATTAAAAGGAAGTGCTGTAGTCAGCAGTTAAATAAATCAATAAAAAAATCAACACATAGACTTATAGATAGAAAACCATAGCTTCATGTTCATGAGTCATAATTTTCTGAATTCCCTTTAATATTGGTTGGTCAGTAGTTAAATGTTACAGCGTTTATTGTCTAATGAATAAGGGGAATGCTAATCTGTCAGTTGTATAATAAAGGGACCAACAAGAGTTAAAAAATAACATACAATACAGTTCTCACCCGGACAGTAAAGTTGGTTATGTTTTGTTTTATATAATTCCGGCCTGACTCATTGATGTGAAGATTAGGACTCTGAAGGGCAAATATTATTTAAGAACATCGTTACACTAAAGAAAGTAATTTAGAACAGATTTTATTAAGCATGCACTGGTCAATCTGATTGGACTTTCAAGTGTATTTTCAAACAAATGCTTTGGAGAATATAAACATTACATTAATTTGTAATCTAATGTTGCACCTCCAAAAAAATACAAAATTTATTTCCATCCTTGTTTGCATCTTTAGTTAAAATCTATTGATAATTATTGGAGAGTTTAACCACATAAAATTAGGTGTGTTATTGTGTGTAATTGTTCATTATGACCAATGACATTGTGTTTTTTTTTTGCATCTGTGGGCAAAATAAAGGGCTTTCTTTTCTTAAGAGCTTAAGTCAATATTAGAAATAACTTTGCCCCATAGTCATTAGGTGCAATTTTTGCTTTAAATTTAACTTGAAATGTAACATATAAATATAAACTAATATGCATAGAAGATGCTAACATTTGACTGTCATCTTAATTCCATCATATCTTTATCATATCTGCCTGCCTCTTTAACATATTTGTTTGGAAGAAGGCCCATCACCTCAAATTAAATTAGCAAAAAAATGAGCTTTACATAATCCTAGCTAAACCCTCAATCCATCTTGAACTGACCTTCCAAATTGATGGCTCCACAATCTCTCCAACCACCTCAGTCCATAAACTTGGTTTCATAATTGAGTCACAGCTTAAACGATCTGATCAGGTCACTAAAATGTTACTTCAAATTCATTCTGTACAACATCAGGAAGATCAGACCTTTCTTAACTGAACATGCCACTCAGCTGTTAGTTCAAGCCCTCATCCTATCCTGGCTCGATTATTGTAATGCATTGCTTGCCGGTCTCCTAGACTCCACTGACTCTGACCTACAGGACACTTTCTGGATCTGCCCCCACTTAACTTCAATCTATATTTTCAAAGTCCATTTGAACTCATTCACTTCGCTCCAGTGATGAATGTTGCCTGGTGATTCCACCTCACCGTGGTGCTAATTGTCACTCCGTAGCGTTCACCCCTGCTAAATGGTGGAACCATCTTTCCAACTCTGTCTGTAAGGTGAAGTCTCTTGGCATCTTTAAGAAATAACTCAAAACACATCTCTTCCACAAACACCTGTTTTACTTTTTTTTAATGGGACAGGATCGGATAATGTTCAGGTTTAATAATTGTATTAATTAGATTTTTTTTCATAACTACTGACTTGTGTTGTTTTTATTTGTAAATCGCTTTGTATAAAAGCTAAATTACTAAATGTAAATGTATAAGGGGAGGTCCAGGGGCGGGTGACAGCTAGGGTTATAGTTATAGGTGATGTCAGACAGCCTAGTCTAAGGACCAAGATTAGCTTCTGTTTTTCAGTTAGAGTTAGAGAAAATATTACAAGTCAAGTGAGTAGTTTCTGTTAATCTGTAAATCTGAAATAATATAAAATACAGTCTGCCAATCTGGTCACAACTGTACCCACATCCTCACTTATGAAAATATATAAAACAGATGAATGGATTATAACAAGTGTCAGCAAAATAGGTTGTTCTGTTAAGGTCCTAGGACCGAGCGAGGCGGATTCGCTACTCGGAGAGACGGGTACTGGAGACGGAGATACAAACAGAGCAGGTTTATTGAGACACAGAGACGCAGTACACAGGACGAAGAAACACACAGGGCGGTGAGCGATGACGTCACGGTGGGTCGGGTTCCAATACGGGGAGACAGCGTGAAGGGTACTTGACGGGACGAAGGCGACAGGACGAGCTGCACACAGAGAACAGAACAAGAGACAGACGACAAGGCGCAGGGCACAATGCGAGGCAAACAGGGCAGGAACGGGAGCTCGTAGTGTCGGGGCTTAGCATAGGCGTGGCACGAGACAAACTAGCGGTGAGGGACAGGTAGTGCAGGGTATAAATAGACAAACGTGATGAGACCCAGGTGCTCGTGATTGCAGGGGCGTGAACACATAACCCAACCCACACCATGTGACCAAAACAACCGTGACATTGTTCTATGAGTATTTCTTGAAAATACTGAATATATGAATGTACAGATGTCAGGAAGCGTATCCCACTTTGACTGTAATGAAGGATATGAAATGTGAATAGGAACCATGGTATGGTGCTTGCTCCAGACACAATAAATAAGATGGGGTGTACTTTAAAACTAGTGTTAGTTTGCCATGATGGAATAGATACAGAGAAATCCTTGTGAGGTCCATTTATTCATTAATTCATTTATTCATTATCTTTCGCTTAATTCTCTATTGGCAGCAGAGAGGTTTCCCATGCCCATCCCGGGGACAACGTTTCGGGCACTGGACAGACACACCCAGAACAGCACGCCAATCTATTGCTGGGCACACTCATCGCCAGTGCTGAGAGACCAAAGTGCTAACCACTAAGCCACCGTGCCGCCCTCGTGAGGACCAAGGAATATTTATGTATGTTCAGTGTTCAGAAAACAAGTGTGCCAAAGATGCAATAATAGTTAAACTGATTAAGTTCAGTCTTTCGTCTTTTTTGAATAATCCCTCTAACACTAAAGGTGAAAATGAAGCTGCTCAGAGGTCTTGACTGCAGAATCCTGACGAATTGCTCAGTTGAGTATTACACATGCTCTACAATACATAAAATCAATGGAGTAATAACAACAAAATAATCTAGGTATTTACCAAACTTCATTTTATTGCCACATAATCTTGCTTAGTCTCCACTACACTGTCTACTAAAGCTACTAAAAAAATACAAACTCAAAAGTCTAAACCTTCAGACATTGTACATTCCCAGTGTAACTTTATTATAGAACATACAAGACATTAGGATTAAAGTTGAAAGTACATTTTACTAACCAGGTTAAACATTAATTACATTACATTAGATTAGATTACAATTTTAGATGAGTTACAGTTTACAGCAGTAGTTTATTACTGATTGGCAATTTTATTCACTTTTATTGTTCCACCAACTACTGAAAAGATCTGACTACGTATATTTAACATATGATTAAAGTTTTGTCAAATATACTGTAATGTAGTCTACTCCCACACACACAATGTTTTGTATTTTGAACTCCTAAGATGTACTCAGCAGGGACCGTGTGTCACTTATACTTTTACATTTACTCCTTAAAATTAATATGTTAGAATGACTTCTGGTTTACTTGATGTACTTTGTTTCTGGATTTTGCATAGCAACGGTTGGCTTTAATTCCAGCAATAATGTGAGGACAGTGATTAATTAAATTGGGTTGGTTCTGTAATAAAGACTAACTAACCCCAGTTTATTTTCCCATGGAGAGACCACTCTAAGATGGGGTGGCATACTAAACAGTATTCTTCTTTTGGGTGACAGGAACAGTGTGGCAGCGAATAAAAAACAGAGCATTAACTGTAAGTGGAGTCAAACCTGCAAGCCCAGAAAATGAAAAGACCAGTTGTGCAGTGCTGTCCTACAGGGTTTATATTTAGCACAGATATTACATCATGATCTATATTAAATTACAGCAATTGTATTATATTAGATGATTGGTTTAGGTTTAAATTACAAACCCCATTTTAAGAAACATTGGCATACTAAAAATTCAAAGAAAACAAAAATATAAAACTATTTTTTTTATCCCTTATTTATTTGAAAACTTTATATTATTCGTTAAGTAGAAAATATTTTCAAAGTTAATACCTGCAGCACACCTAAAAAAGTTTAGATAAAAGCATGTTTACCACATGCTCACTTTACCTTATTGTTAAAGTTCAACTTCAAATAAGTTATTTATATAGTGCTGTTTACAATAGTACATTCAAAATGTTACAGTGGGTCAAGTGTCAAGTGAGTAATTTTAGAAAAGGCACACAACTGTAGCCACATCCCCAATATATAAAAAATATATAAAACAGATGAATGGATTTTAACAAGTGTCAGCAAAATAGGTGGTTCTATTAGTATTTCTTGAAAATACTGAATGTCTAGGATATGGAAAGTGAATAGGAACCATGGTAAGGTGCTTGCTCCAGACACAATAAATAAGATGGGGTGTACTTTGAAACTAGTGTCAACTAAGCCATGATGGAGGAGATCCAGAGAAAACCTTGTGAGTTCCATTCATTCAACCTCCTTGAGTGGTCAGGCAGCATCAACAATTAAATATACAGTTATTTAAAATTCAGTAACAATTTTGGACACTTACACTTTTTATCATATCTAATTAACCTACTACCATGTTTTGGAAGATGGAGGCTGATCAAAAACACATTAAAGATTATTCACAAAACATCACTTAATCAGACAAGCGTCAAGAATTAAGCCAGGGCCCTGTATCTATGGGTGCTACTTAGTGCACCCCATCATGCCACCTACTACACTTTATGAGTGCACAGCAGTGCACTCATAATGCTGAACATATAACAGTGCAGCATTGGTTGTGTCACAAAGGGTAAAACTACCAAATTATCTATACAGCTCCTCCTGCTGTATGGAGCCCTAATAGGAACAGCCAAAAAAAGACAAATTGACAGTAGTCACAGTCTTTGGACTGTGATATTGTATAAATGTTCTTATTTAAAAATCTATTTTAATTTCATATATTGTTTCTTGGATTACAAAAGTTAAAATAACTGAATAATATTTGTATTGATTAATGTAAAAGGGCAGTGTGTGGAATTGTTTTTAAAAGTTCATTATTGTTTTATAAGTTTTATTATCATGCAGAAAATTCTGGGTTTTTATTAATTTGGGAAAATGTAAATATTAATTTACAGTTTAGCATTTGAGTCTTTCCTGGTAACACTAAACATAAATTATTAAAAAAAAAACAACTTTAACTGTGGTTAAAGGGGAATTTATGCTTGGCTGCTGTAAATACATGTGCAGTGCTGTGTTCAGCTTTGCCTCTTGCCTCCTTCAACTCACTTCCCCTAAGGGTCCAACCATGGAAAAAAACTACATGACACACACACACACACACACACACACACACACACACACACACACACACACACTATTTATAGAGATGGTTACCTGCACTGGGTATTACAACCATTATGTTTTATTTTGCTGTGTGTGTTCTGTGTGTGTGTGTGTGTGTGTGTGTTTGAAAGTAGTTTTTTTTTTTAAAGATCTTACTTATGTGTCTGAATCATTGATATCAATTCCCAATTTAAAAATGTAAATTTCAGATTTGAGTTACTTTTTAGCGGCACGGTGGCTTAGTGGTTAGCACATTCGCCTCTCAGCGCTAGGGATTCCCGGTTCGAATCCCCATCTGGGTGGAGTTTCCAGGTTCTCCCCGTGTCTGCGTGGGTTTCCTCCGGGTTCTCCGGTTTCTACCCACAGTCCAAAAACATGGATCAAGTTAATTGAATTCTCAAAATTGCCCAATTTAGAGTGTGTATGTGTGAGTGAGTGTGTGCCCAGCGATGGATTGGCGCCCTGTCCTGGGTCTATCTGCCCAGCGCCCGAGACGTTCTCCCCTGGATGGGCATGGGGAACCCCACCGCGACCCTAATAGAGGATAAGCGGAAGATAATGAATGAATGAATGAGTTACTTTTTCTACTTTCTCATTTGTAATTTCATATCAAAAACAAAACATATTTAACAAAGTACAATAAACTCACTTAAATCATTTAATTTAAACACATAATTAAACCTCAAACTTGGCCTTTTTGGTCATTCTTTATGCTTACACACAATATATCTTTATAGTGCACTGTACAAAGGGTCATGGTTTTTATTAATAACTTGACAGTAGAGGACAGGAATGAATTAAGCAAGTTGTTAGCTTCTAAAATCACACACACACACACACACACACACACACACACACACACACACAATTGAAAATAAATGGGGGGAAAAATGTATAAAATGCTTTATATGTTTTTCTCACAATATGTTGGCTCAGGATCCTTAACCTGTTTATTCCATATGTATTATTTTCAATACTAAATAAAATCTGTGAACATTCAAATGGAATCACACCCACACCCCACACTATACAACAGCAGGTCAGTGAAAGGTCGCGAAAAATACAGGTCAGGGCTAAATATCTTACATCTCATCCTACCCTTTGTCAAGGCTTTATAAATCCCTAGCCCCAGGACGCATTACCAGGATTGCCTTATGTAATATCTGCCTGCACGGGTTGATAAAGCTCATAAAGCATGGCCAGTAATGGAGCGGCTTTGACGTGGAGGAGAGTTCAGTCGGAAACCAATCTAAATGCAAAACCGGCTATTAATCACTTGGCCTCCATTACCCACACACCACAGTAAATACCTTACACAAACATGCAGCCACAAGCACACATATTTATGGCTTTGAAGAAAAACAATTCAAGATATATAGTTATTATCTATGTGTTTTATTTTCTGATTAATTGTGCTGTACTTCATTCATTCATTCATTCATTATCTTCCGCTTATCCTCTATTAGGGTCGCGGTGGGGTTCCCCATGCCCATCCAGGGGAGAACGTCTCGGGCGCTGGGCAGACAGACCCAGGACAGGGCGCCAATCCATCGCTGGGCATTGTGCTGTACTTGTTTTGATTATTTGATATTTGATTGTTTAATTATAATTGCATAAATGAAAAATCCTGTCTGTTTTTGTTTAAAGATCAGTTGGATTACAACATGATTATACAGTAAGCAAGAGGATTTGCCTGAATTTACGAATATCTGATCATGGAGTACCAAATCTGTCTGAAAGTTGCATAATTTCATGAGGTTAACAAAATTGCAAAGCAAATGCAATTATTACATAATAATATTACTTTTTTTTTTATTGAGAACAGAAAAGCTCCATGATAGTCATTTATATTAAAAAGGTGCTGACATGCTACCATGCCACCTACAAGCCTATATTGAGTTCCTAAATCAAATGCTCACGTCACAGTATTTTAAATATAAACACCAGCTGAGAAAGATAATGTTGGGGAAGGAGATCTGGTAAGTATGCAGTCTAAACTTACTTTACGGTGCAGGAATGCATAGCAGCATGCATTACTGCTCTCAGAAAAAAAACCCAATGACATGTGTAGGTCAGCAAGCTTAATTTGCATAATTATCTGCTTCACGTTTAACTGAGACCTGTTACCGGTTAACCAATCATTTGTGTCATTTGTTAGGTAAGTAGTGAGAGAAAGAGAAAAGTGAATGCGTTTTTGTTTCTCTGTCTGTGTGTGTGTGTGTGTGTGTGTGTGTGTGTGTGTGTGTGTGTGTGTGTGTGTGTGTGTGTGTGTGTGTGTGTGTGTGTGTGTGTGTGTGTGTGTGTGTGTGTTTTGGCATACTTGGGTGTACAAATGCCTCCAGAAAAAAGCCCTGTGGAAACAATGATTACTGGATTGGACTGGCAGACCTGCAGGATGGACTTAATGGACTTATATAGTTTTTCAATTGTTAGAGTTTTTCCAATTCTTAAATAAGTGCACCTGATCAGTAAACAATTTGTACATTAGTGTCCTACACTGTTGATGCTGCCCGGCCGGTCAAGAAGGATGAGCCCCCCACTGAGACTTGGTACTTCCAAGGTTTCTTCCTTAAAATAACAATATAACAGGGAATTTTTTCTTGCCACTGTTGCTTCGGCTTGCTCTTTGGGGGTTTAAAAGCTTACAACACTGTAAAGCTGCTTTGTGACAATGTACTATTGTAAAAAGCGCTCTATAAATAAATTACTTGAACTTGAAGTAGAACAGAAATGGCATAACCTGAAAGTATTAACTTCATTAAGTCTATAATTCTGCCAATCACATCACAATCTATTATCTATACCCATTTCCTCTGCTTTTCTGTCAGGGCTGCATGGAGATACAGAAGTATTTAGAAATGGAATTTTTGAAGTGTGTATTTTTTTATTTCAAGGTTAAAGAGAACATGCAAGGTGCATTTCATAAAGCATTGTTTTTCATGTGAAAAAAAAGGTGAATCAATACAGCCGAATTGAGTTATTAATATGACCACTATTTATTAACCCAATGTGTTTATTTGGCAAAAAAAGACAATTTCCCTTTTTATCAACTTAGTCATTGAGATATAAATTAAGATTTATAACTCCGAAGCCTGTAGAGAGTAAGTCACAGGAGCAGATTAACGCTCAAATAAATAATCTTTGGTTAATTACAGTGCATTTGGCATACATCATTAAGTAAACAATAATTAGCCATACATTTATATACAACTGTTTAAATCATTAATCATGTATAACCCTTGTCAAACACCATTAGCCATTGGTATTTTGCAGCACGTAGTAGTCCTGCTTTGACTGAATTTATGTTTTATGCTCCTGTTTTGAAAAAAGCCTGAAGATAAACTCCAAAAATAGAGAAGAGTAGTAACAGAGGGAGTGTGAGTCATCCATATCTGCTGGACTCTTATGTGCTTGGCAGTCTTAGTGCAATGACAAAACACATGTGAAATATAACATAAATAACATAGATTGCTTAAGCACCTTTTATTTTAGTTTAATTATTGATTAGGGATATATTTAATTAATAATTAGGGATATATTATAATACTGTTATTACTTTGAAAATTATTAATATTTTACAGTCATTGACACTTTACATCAAAATGGATTGAACAGTTTAATAATAACACAGACTCGTTTTTTAAAGCTACATTGGTTGTATCTTAGATAAGAATAACTTTGAAATGTATTTGTATCTGACAGATCGTATTGGACCCAGATTAGACTGGTAATTTAAAAGGGATTTATAGTAAATAAGCTCTTTTCAAATATTATCTTATCATGATGCCTTGTCATTTGAATAGTGAATTGCACAAAATTATCGAGTTGCAATGTGATGTCATGCTGAAGTCATATCAGTGCCCTTTGCACTTTGTTATTTGTTTTGTAATGCTTGCTTTTGTGTTGCAGTCATCATGGTTAGTTGGCTTAACAACAACAACAGTACAGTGCTTAGGACCAGTAAAAACAATGGATAAGGACCATCATAAGATTGCACACAGAATATGGTTAACCCTATTATCAAACATAATTTACAATAAATAATAAATTACCTAATATTTCTAGGTTTAGGGAGCAATATCCCAGCTGTTTTATAAAAAGTTAATTATATTAGACAATGTGAACGCATAAGGTATTTCATACTTCAAAATAAATGATATTATGGTTAAAATTTTCTGTGCTTTTAACAAATAAAAGATCTGATCAAGTGACAAAACATAAAGTTCAACAGACAGTAGAGGCAAATGTAATAATTGTAGCCAATTCTGTTGTCAGAGTCTCATTAAGGCCAATGCCACCAAGAGTGGGCAGGTTACTTACCCTAGACACTAAATTATTGTATAGTTTTCTGTAATTAAATTTACAAAATGGGGCGGCACGGTGGCTTAGAGGTTAGCACATTCGCCTCTCAGCACTGGGGATCCAGAATCTGGGGTTCTTCCCGTGTCTGTGTGGGTTTGCTATGGGTTCTCTGGTTTCCTCCTACAGTCCAAGAAAACCTCAGGGCACCATTTTTTCCCCCTCAGGAGCATGCAAAGCAGCTGATGTTGCCCCTATTGCCCCAGAGAACTGTAGCCATACAAAACAGTCCAAATGTTAGCACCGCTGTCTTTAGTGGCCCTGTTAAACTTCACACCTAAGTGTAGAGCCCTACACCCACCGGTTTGACAGAGGATGTTCTAGACAGACAGTAGTTCCGCAGTGGACCAGTCTGTCTATATACCAGTCTATATTAGAGAACCCCTGTAATATGTCTGTTCTGTTAGTCATGAATATCTGTGGTCAATTAAATATGGTTGTTGCCAAGAATACTCATTAAATTTGGTGTGTTGTCTAAAAAATAATCAAACCCAATTTGTTTTCAGTAGATCATAATAAAGCAAATGTATGCTCTTAATGTACCCGAATTTGTTTTTTTCCACTAGAATGGATCTGAATGTTCTTAAGGATGCAACTGAGCAGAATCTGGTCCCGAGGATGCAATTAAGTAAGTGTCCATCCCTGAAGTTACAATCATAAAATTACGTTGCCCAACAATTATGTAGACCAAAGGATGCAACTTGGCAAGAATGCGTCCCCAAGGATACAGCCAAGCAGAGAACTGAAGTATGTAGTTGCAAAAAAAAAGTTTCCCAGTGGGAAAACCCAAACAAGTGGACCCAATGGTGTATTTCAGCAAACCTGTGGTCCTAAGTATGCTTCTTGCCATAACAACAGTCTGCAGGATGATTGGAAAGGCCCCAATCACTGTAAAGTTGCTTCATTGTAATTGTGTAATTGTGACATTGTAATATTTTAAAAAAGGTTTTTAAAGTGAACACTGATTGCTGAGTAACAGGAATTTGGTTTCTCTTACCATAAACTACAGACATCTAGTGGCCAAATAACATAATTTTTATTTTTTTTTAAACAGCCACAACAGGCCACATCAGGATTCGGCTCACTGTTTGTATTGATCTGAATCTTATAATTTTGAACAATGTAATGTATGTCAAGCATTGATATTGACACTGTCAATAATGTCACAGCTTAACAAACAGCTTCACCAATCAGATTTAAGTACCCGAAGGTCCTTTAGCATGTGTCAAACTTTGCTCTTGATCTTCCATGAGTCGGTAGTGGCGAGTGCAATATTATTTCCTGTTGCATGCTGAGGCAGCAAGCAGATATACTGATTTGTAAGGCACGTGATATTGTGGGTGTGGAGCTGGATTCACTGATAGCAGGAGGATGCTGTCATAGCTAGGGTTGCCACACATCCCATTAAAAATGGAACCGTCCCTCATTTGAAAAATGAATGTTGCATTTTGTACTGAAAAAATATGGGACGCAGTTTGTTCCAAATTTACATAAATGTCCCATAAACATGTCTGTTATGCAACATCAACACAATCTTACAATAATGATTAAAAGCTACCCAGCTCCACTTCTCCATACACAGGTGCAACACCAAATTCTGTGACAAATGGACTCTGACTTTAGAGGGTGTTTTGTCAATTTAGATCCCAAAATCACATTCAAAAATTATTCTTTAATGTATATTCATTTTCTAGATCACAAAATTGTATTTTGTATTTTGTGTCAAAATTTTTAAGAGGAATACATTGTTCAGTATTCATTACATACATTTAATTATTAATGTGGTTTAACTGTTTGGATGACCTGACTTCCCTTCAGTCATAAGACAAATACTGTTCAATTTAAAGAACATTATGCCATCCCACTCCTCCCCTCTAGGTTACCTCAGCTAGTTATGCAATTGAATTTATTCACTTGAACACAATCCACACCAACAGATTTCATTTACAATTTAATTAACTGCACATTATAAGAAAATGTGTTTATTTGTTTATTGGTTTATTGCTTTCTTGATCAGCTCTTAACTTACAACATGGCACAAAAAGTAAATCATAGCACTGCTGCGGGCACCCCGAGCTAAAGATGTCAGGCCCGTGTTGGTCATGACCCAAAGGAGCTGTGATAAGCGTTACTTATTCCATCCCTCCCTTATCTTCCGCTTTGTCCTCTACTAGGGTCGCGTGGGGTTCCCCATGCCCATTCAGGGGATAACGTTTCGGGTGCAGGGCCCAGGACAGGGCGCCAATAGATCGCTGGGCACACTCTCACTCACACAGACACACTCTATATGGGGCAATTTTGAGAATTCAATTGACTTGATCCATGTTTTTGGACTGTGGTAGGAAACCGGAGAACGCGGAGGAAACCCATGCGGACACGGGGAGAACATGGAAACTTCACCTAGATTGGGATTCGAACCTGGATCCCTGGTGCTGAGAGGTGAACGTGCTAACCACTAAGCCACCGTGCTGCCCGCGTTACTTATTTTCATATCTAAAAGGTGGCAACCCAAGTCTAAGTTGCAGGCCATTATGGACAATGTCTCCATCCAGTCTAAGACACCACTGGTGACTCACAAGAGCACATTCAGGGCAAAACTAAATGCACCACAGTGCTCTACAGGGCTTTTCTACCTGTGGCCATCAGACTCCCTCAGTGTGATTCATCTGTGCAATGTTTAATACTAAATTATACAGTATGTGTACTGGTAAAAACACTTTTAGTTTGTCCTATAACCACTTGGCTCTACCAAGACAGTTTCATTGTCAGATTTGCAGTCGCTTTCAAGAAACCTAGAGAGAAGTTTAAGTTCAAGTTCAAGTAATTTATTTATATAGCGCTTTTTACAACGGTAGATGAGCAAGCAGAAGCGACAGTGGCAAGAAATAAACTCCTTGTTATGTTGATATTTTAAGGAAGAAACCTTGGGAGAGGCGGCACGGTGGCTTAGAGGTTAGCACGTTCACCTCTCGGCGCTAGGAATTCCCGGTTCGAATCCCCATCTGGGTGAAGTTTCCATGTTCTCCCCGTGTCTGCGTGGGTTTCCTCCGGGTTCTCCGGTTTCCTCCCACAGTCCAAAAACATGGATCAAGCTAATTAAATTCTCAAAATTGCCCCATGTAGAGTGTGTCTGTGTGAGTGAGTGTGTGCCCAGCGATGTATTGGCGCCCTGTCCTGGGTCAATCTGTCCAGCGCCCAAAACATTCTCCCCTGGATGGGCATGGGGAACCCCACCGCGACCCTAATAGAGGATAAAGCGGGAGATAATGAATGAATGAAAGCCTTGGGAGAACCAAAACTTATTCTCCTTGAGTGGCTGGGTAGCATCAACAGTATAGAACAGCCATGTACAGATTGTTTCAAAATCAGGCGACCGTATTGAACAAATGGAATAATTCTAACAACTGGAAAACAATATGTTAGTCCATTAAGGGAATCCTGCAGGACCGTCAGTCCAATTAATATCCAGTTTCCATCCAGTAATCGTTGTAGCCGCAGTGCTTCGGCAGAGCCTTGGATGACTAAACCTCCAGGAAACTGGCAACTCCTCAAAAGAAACAGACAAGAAAATCAGATAGATCTGATAAAGCACAGCATTAAGTAATTAAGAGAGAGTTTAATGTAAAATGTTGTTGGTATGTTTATTACAAATAAGTACAAAAATATGGATACTGTGTTTTAAATAAAATTTGGTCGTTTAGCAGATGCTTTTATCAAAAGCGACAAAAATCACAACTTGGTTGAGGTCAAAGCAGAAAGTTAATACAGCATCCCTAAAACAATGAGAGTTAAGGGTCTTGCTTAAGGACCCACAGTAGTAACTTCAGTGGAATGGAGGTTTGAACTCACAACCTTCTGATTGGTAGCCCAACACCCTAACCACTGAACTACCACGCCCTAAACCTTAGGGTGTGGTCTTTTTTGGAGAAAATTTCGGACGCTGGGCAGACACGCCCAAGACAGGGTGGAAATCTTTCTCTGGCACACACACACACATATGAACACATTCTATATAAGACAATTTAGAGCATTCAGTTTACCTTAAAACCATGTTGAAACCATGTGGGAGGAAACCAGAGAACCTGGAGGAAACTCACACGGACACAGGGAGAACATGTAAACTCCCCCCAGATTGGGATTCGAACCTGGAATTAATAAATATAATTAAAGCATCAATTTCCTGTCTAGACAGAATAGCAATGCAGGCCAATGTAATGTATTTTGTTACTGTAATTTCACATGGGAAACAACATACTGTGCTGTCTAACAAATGATTTCCTAATAATAAAGTGTACAATACTAATTAATTCATATTACTAAATCAGCTTCATTTCAGAACTGGTGTCTATAAAATGGAGTTCAATGCTGTTTTTTATTTTGCTTGCATGGTTAATTTCATCACTTGCTTTGTCAGATATGTTTTATGTTGTGTGTTTTCGAAATTATTAAAACCTTTAGACATAAACCTATGTATTTTGTGAGTATAAAACACAATCTCTGTCAGTGAACTTCTGTATGATGCAAAGGACAGCTCAGTTCATGAATGCAAATGCTGCTTTTTGCATTTTTACATAAGTTCTGCTTAACTCTATTTTGTCCTGTGCCATAAGATTTAATGAGAAGGTCCTGATTTGGACAGCAGCTACAGTGGCTTGTTTTGTTTGCAGGAGGCAAGGTAAGCTGCCAAAAAGCCCTGACAGTTGAGCTGAATGCTCTTTGTGTCTCAATAAAGGTCTGGATTGTACACAATGTACTGAGGCACAACTTTCCTACTCTACTCAGCCACAAGAGCAACAAGATGTTGCAATGGGTTTCCTTCCTTTCAGGCTCTGGACTTTATGCCTTTCTCCGAATAACCATGAAAATATTGTTAAATTAACTTGATTTAAACACTTATTGTTGACACTTATTGTTGCTTTTTTCCAAACCGGAGTAAACCAGACTAACAAAGTATGCTGGGAAACTAATAACTGTATTCTGTAGTCTGCAATTGTAACATTACAAAATGATCAGCATGGAAAGTGAAACTAATAAAATAGCCAATGACAGTTGAAACATGTACATAATAAAGTGACTGGTGAGTTTGTTTAAGTCAGAGGTCAGGTCTTTGTGATTGCCACTAGTTATGTTAAGATAAGAGAAAATAATCCTTTATTGGTCCTACAATGAGCAAATTCACATTCTCAGCAGCAAAAGTGACAGTAACTGGGAAAGTTAGAAAGATCTAATATACCTATTAGGAGGAATACTTTAAAAAAAGAAAAAAACTCTTTGAAAGACAACATATTGCACAGTATAAAGGTATTGCACGTATGATCAAATGAAGTTGTTATTGCCAAAAACAACAGATAATTGCTGGAAGATTCTTTTGACATGTGTAATAAACTCAAGGTTTTCTGGTGGCTTAAAATTTCAACTTGCATGGAAAGAATCTTCCAGCAATTACAATTAGTCTTCGAAATTTAAAAATTTTCTTTGAGATGAAAATGAAAATTGATAGCCTCTCTATAGTCAATTATAAATGTGATCTGTCTGAATAAATGAATAAAGCTCTATGTGCTTATCACACAACTAACTAGACCGACTATTTAAACACCAGGTGTTGCACATAAACAATGGAGTTGCTAAAGGTTAAAGAATTGCTAACAGAACAACAAAGAAAGCACATTTGAACTTATAATGGCTTGCAGGATTAATAACGCTTAGTTCTGTGTCTTCTGGTTTCCAGGCCACCTACTAAAACATTTAAATATATAAACCATAAATAATGAACTGCCTGTTTTAAGCATGTGTATGTATTTGCAGGGACAAAGCAAATCTTGTGTTTGTCTAAAATAATATATTCAATATATTCTGCCTTATCCTCTCTTACGGTCGTGGGGGTTATTCTCTATGCCCATCCAGGGGAAAATTAGGTGCTGGGCAGATACTTCCAGGACAGGGCAGGACATGTATCATTGGGTACACACTTACACACACACACACACACACACACACACACACACACACACAAACACATTCTATTTGGGCCATTTGATTTACCTTGAATCCATGTTTTTGGACTGTGGGAGGACAAGAGAACCTGGAGGAAACCCACACAGGGAGAACATAAGCCACCGTGCCTAAAGTCTTATATAATATTATATAAGAATTAATACATGTAGTATTTGCACAATAATATCAATGAAATTATAAAACAAAGCTCTTTTATGACAGAATTCTGTTATTGTGCCATGTAAAGTGTAAGCATTAGGATTAAGCCGAACAGTTTCTAAATATTCACTCTCGCTAAAAATACTGCACCCCATAAGTCATGGGCTTGAGGAACATAGCCATTAAAAGTTGCTGAGGTAACCAAAAGGATGTTCTGCGACACGGTTCCAAATATAGCTTTCCACTCCTCCAGCTCAGTTTCTGCACTGGATCACTACGAGTAGCATTTTCAACATTACACTGCAGTCATTGACCAAAAGCCTTTACAGAAGCAATAATAGGCAAGATTGCTGAATCAAACATTAAAGGAAAAGGACAACACAATTAGCCCCACTCTGATCTCAACATAGTGTGATGAGCTTGTTTCAGAAGACATTTGTGATGGTTTATTTGGACCAGTTTTGGGATTTAATTTTAGGTAACACATCAGGCTCTATTAGTAATAATATTTACAAACTAAATGCAGACTTTAGGGTTATAAGCAACTTGGAAAATATGACTGCTGTAACATAATCTATAAGTTAATGAACACATACAAAAAATATATTACATACAGTTACATTTATTTACTCATCAACAACACTTCAGACAGGTCACTTAGTCATTCATCTAGGCAACATTAAGTTGCTCACTTTTATTTGGGCACAATTTAGTCTCTCCAGTGTGGGGTGTGGTAGCTCAGTGGTTATTGAGTGGTGCTGTTAACCTGAAGGTTATGGGTTTCAATCCAAAATTCACCAAAGTTAACCTTGTGGGCCCTTGAGCAAGGCCTTTAGCCCTCATTGTTTCAGGATACTCTACCATGACGGACAATATTCTCTAACCCCAATTTCTTAGGAAGGGCTTGGTAGCTTAGTGATTACCTTAGTGGTGTTGGGCTATCAATCTGAAGGTTGTGGGTTTAAATTCCAGGTCACCCTAATTTGACGCATTGCCCTATATAGACGCAAACGTGCAAACCACTAAGCCACCGTGAAAAACAAATCAAAAAATAAAAATAATAAAAATTTAAACATAAGACATGAGATTGTTTAAGAAAACGGATCATTTTAAAACATCTGCACCTTAATATTTTATAAGTTTAAATATGGGATCCAAATTGTGTGTAAATTGTATTTGCTTAAAAAATAGGGCTTTTTCCATTTATCTTTGTTGTATTTTCTTTTTTGGATCCTCTATTTAGTACACTAGATGGCAGCAAACATACAAATAAGTCCAAGGTCTGCCGTACAAATATTTGCAGCCTTATTAACTATTTTAATAAAACTTTCAAACACATGGTGTTTACTCATAATTTTATATTTAGTCAGATACATAATATTTACTTTTTATTAATAATTAGCTACTAGATTAGATATTACTTTACTTTTATTTTGTAGACTAGACGTAAAATGTCAATATAATGCAGTCAGAATTTAAACATAAGTGCAAAGTAATAATTCATTCATTATCTCCCGCTTATCCTTTATTAGGGTCGCGGTGGGGTTCCCCATGCCCATCCAGGGGAGAACGTCTCGGGCGCTGGGCAGATAGACCCAGGACAGGGCGCCAATCCTGCTGGGCACACACTCACTCACACAGACACACTCTAAATTTGGCAATTTTTGAGAATTCAATTAACTTGATCCATGTTTTTGGACTGTGGGAGGAAACCGGAGAACCCGGAGGAAACCCACGCAGACACGGGGAGAACATGGAAACTCCACCCAGATGGGGATTCGAACCGGGAATCCCTAGCGCTGAGAGGCGAATGTGCTAACCACTAAGCCACCGTGCCGCCCGCAAAGTAATAATTTTATTTTATATTTTTTCAGACAAGCAAAGGCATCAGTAAGTTCTGTGGTGTTTTATTTATCTATCTATCTACACATACATACATACAGTGGGTTGCAAAAGTATTCATACCCCTTGAACTTTTCCATATTTTGTCACATTACAACCACAAACATAAATATATTTCACTGGAATTTAATGTGAAAGACCAACACAAAGTGGTATACAATTGTGAAGTGGAATGAAAGTTATCCATGAATCAACAATTTTTTTACAAATAAAAAACTGAAAAGTGCGATGTGCAAAATTATTCAGCCCCCTTTTCCCTGAGTGCAACCAATTG